>JAFBJT010112062.1:0-10396 GCA_016785325.1 Chascanopsetta lugubris | reverse complement strand
TTAAATCATGTTTAAAAAAAGGTGAATACTGTACCTGCTTCTTGAGCCGAGCTGAGGCTGTTCGATCTCTCTGAGCTCCACTGCTCTGGTCTGCAGCTGCTGCCGAAGTCGCGGGAAATAAGAAACTAATCGATGATCGACCATCATAATAAATCTGTATGGAGGAGACAGCGGGACCGGTGTAAGTGCGACTTAAACATTGAACATACAACTGCATCACCCCCATTACTTCTTTATTAAACAGCGGAAGTATATGTGTATGTTTAAGTATATGTGTACACTAGCGTAAGGTTTGTCATCGATGTTAGCTAGCTTGTGTTATGTTATGAGACTGCACTGCTAGCTGTGTGGGCTAGCTAGCCTGTGTACCTCGACTTTAAGAGCAGTAAATTAGATTAATTGTATTTTAATTGATGCTAACGTAGATGCTATATATCTCAATGTTGCTACATGCTAACTGCTGTTGTGTGTCATGGTGCAGTGGGTAAGATGGAGAGTGATGATGTGGAGGAGCAGCTGAGGACAACACTGCACTGTGATGACAAGGAGAAGGTAAGTTGTATTCACTGTTTACATAATGTAGAAGTAACATTAGTATAATTTAAATATAATTTGGAGTCATATTATTACTTTCAAAAGTACCTGTGTTTACACCAGTGTTTATACTACTCTGACTAAAGTAGTTTGAGTCCAAATCACTGACACATATTACATTATTATAACCAGTATATTAGAAAAGGTACAATATGTAGGATTTAGTGGCATCTAGTGGTGAGGTTGCATGCAACTGCTCTGTACCTTCCCGAGCATGGATAGAATTGAATAGAGAAAAATAACTTTATTGTCATTGTACACGTACAACAGAATTAGAGGTAGTTAAAGTAGATGAATAAGATATTAGTATACACTATTTTAAAAAGCAAAACTACAGATTAAGGAGATTAAAAAGATAAATAAATTGGAAGAAAAAACAAACATTCAAAGTTTCTAAAAAATAATAATAATAAAGGTACAGTGAAGCAATTGAACTATTACCTCAATCTCATGATTGTGCTTTTTTAAAAATCTATCTCTACCGCACATGTTAAACTCAAGGCCCGTGGCCCAATCCGGTCCGCCACGTTATTTTATGTGGGTCGAGAGAGCTCCCTGCATATACAGTAATTGTACATTTACAGTTACCAAATACTGCCTCACCACCAGGTGCCACTAATTCCCCCACAAAGGTCCTTAAAGCTAAAGTGTTGTTGTTTTCTTACACATCACCATTTCTCCATTCAGCTCCGCAGGAAGTTGGCACTGCTACAGAAGGAATATCTCCGAACAGCTCAGAGACTACAAGTAAGACTCTGTCATGTTTGTTATTGTTTAAGATGAATTTTAAAAAGTCATTTGTCCTCACAAACACATTGGTGCGTCCACAGCGAGCTGAGCGATTCGACTCGGTGCGTAAACATGTGAGGAGCAGGATCACGCAGCAGAACCACCAGGACCAGAAAGACCGGGAGGCGACGTCCAACCCGTGTCTGAGCTCGCCGTCACTCACAGTAAATGGCACTAATGCAAAACAGCAAGAAGCACCCGGCAGCCAGAGACACACTGAAGGTGAGTCTGCCTCAAAAGTTCTTCTGTGGCAGGGGTGTCCAAACCATGGCAGCCCGCACCCACCATTTTTGATTGGTCCACAGATTCTAAAAATGATAAAGTAACGTGGCCCGTGTGAAATTTGCGCACATGTCTTTCCAGGTCTTGCTGACTCTGATAGCTTACGGAGGGGCCAGGTGATCCGTTTCCTGCTCCCCTCCGATGCCGCTTCCCCGCAAACCCCAAACACCGGCCACGATGCAGCCAGAAGTCACAGACCCAGCCCCGCCCTGCGCCTCCGGTCCCGGAGCAGCCGCCGGCGCTGGGAACGACAAGGCTCCGACGCCTGCAGGACCTCGGACACCAGCGAGGACGGACAGGAGCAGGGAGCGAGTGGGGAAAGGGAGGAGGAGGAGGAGGAGGAGAAAAGCAGGTGTGAGGAGGTGGAGGTTGTGAATGAAAGTGAGGAGCTGTTTTCTTCCCCTGGGTCTGAGTCTCCCTCTCTGCTGCTCACACACTGGAAATCACAAGAGTCTCACACTGAAACGGGGGATGTGACGGGAGAGAGGGTCCAAGGAGGGAAGGGGGGAAAGGGAAGAGAAGACGAGGCTGATATGAAGGAAGAATCTCTGCTGCTAAAATCTCAGAACTCTGAAGAAAAAGGACGAGATCGCACAAGAAATGAAAAAAGAGTGGAGTTTGAGGAGAACACAAGCAAAGACTTGAACCCGACCGCAACAGAAAATGAAAAAAGACAGGACCACCCCACGGAAACGAAAGAAGAAGAAAAGAGTGGCCTTAACGGAGATGTAAAGAGTGAAGGTCTCCTGGACTCCTGCACCCTCGTGGAGGGACTACTTTTCCCAGCGGAGTACTACGTCCGCACCACCAGGCGCATGTCGTCCTCGCAGAGTCAGCCCGACGTGCGCGCCGTCATCCTCTCGCAGCTGAATGTGGGGCGACATCGCAGGGGCCGAGGCAGGGGATCGAACCGTGGCACGGGGGACTCTTCCCCTCTGGCCACGGCGTCTGGAGACGCGCCTGGTGTCGATGCATCTCCTTCCTCGCCTGCGGTCAGCGCCTCTCATCCAGGAGCTGTGAGGGGGAGGAGGAAACGAGGCCGAGGAAGAGGAGCAAGTCGACGATCGGACATCATCACCCGATCGGGACCCTCGGAGGATCCGCAACCCGCTATCGCTTCACTCTGTCCTCTCGGATCTGAAGCTCCAGAGCCTCATCTCACCCCTCAGGACGGCCAGCATGTGTCCACCCGTGTCCCTGGGACCCTGCCCACCCCTCGGGTGAATGGGTCTCAGTGTGGTCCTGCGTCTGGACTCCAGCAGAGCGTCTATCCCATGTTTCTGAAGAGCAGCGGAGGAAAGAACGCGCCCGTGCAGGAGGGAGGAAGTAAGTCGCGACAGAAACCAGCCAATATATTTGTCCCAACCTGGGTTTCCACCATACACTGTGTATATAGATGGACCTAACTCCTCCCACTTCCTGGTTCATCCAAAAATGGGCAGAGAGGCGGCGCACAGGTAGAGCCAAAGTACAGCCTTAGTATTCAGCTACAGCTCTGTACAACAGTAAAGTAATATTTAATGAATAAATTAGTGTATGTTGATTATCATTGTCAGCCACTTTAAACCTAGTAAACACACAGGTGAGAGAACATTAACAAACTAAAACAAACTCTAAAAATCTTTAAAAATCTATACTTAGATATTGATTCATTTCAAATGTATTGCACCTAAAAGTGAAATGAAAAATGTTCTTGGAACAAATTAACAAAAAAGTTCTGGGTAGCCATTAAGTTAAGACTTGAATATAATTTTCTTACAAGAACGAATGAAAATATAATCTTTTTAAACATGCAATACTGTCAAAAATACGTTTGAATGAGACTTTACTTATATTTAATTCCCCTGCCTACCACTAGGGGGAGCCCGAGTACCATTAGTGGTACACAGACCACACTTGGCGCATGGCAAGTCTAAGTCATATTCACAGTTTGTCCTTGTTGTTAAATGTTATATATATTTCCTCCTCGTCTCCTGCAGGTTCCTCAGACTGGCGTTCTCTCCTCTTACCCTCCACTCCACCCACCCGACCCTCCCCCCTCCCTCTCCTCCCGTCTCCGTCTCCCACCCCCCTCGTCGGCCGCCTCCCGCCCTTCGACGTGCAGCTCGACTTCCATCTCCCCGACGACCTGTTTGCGTCTCTGAAGCTGCACAAGCTCCGACAGGTGGCTTTGGAATCGGGGCTGGAGCTCTTCACGCCCCCCTCCCGTAACACTCGCAGCCGCCTCGCTCTGCCGTGTCACCGAACCGGTGACCCGGCGACGCCAGCCCCTCTCCCACTCAGCCTCACCCCCACGATCGCGGGGGGAGATGGACAAACTGCTTCCGAGCTCCGAGAGCAGGACGAGGCGTTGAAACGAGAGGACGCGGGCGCTGCGCAAGAAGCGCAGACTCCACAGAGTGTGTCTGCGGCTCCAGAACGTCCTGCTCGCCGGGGGGATGGAACCAAAAAGCAGGATACAGGAAGTCAGCAGAGAAATAAACAGAACCCAAAACATCCCGAATCACACGAAGACTCGTGTCGCTCTGAAAACGACGGCGCCGTCGTAGCGCCTCCGCACTTGGATGGTCCACTTGAGGAAACTCCACCCATCACTCATGTGACGTCACCCCCCACACCCACAGTGGAATCACCCCAAACCACCACCACCACCACCACCACCACCACCACCCCCCCTCCCAGAGAGAGATCAGAAGAAAGTGGCCATCGCCCGAAGCTCCACTCTCAGCTGCTGTTGAGCCCCCCGCTGACCTCCACGACCCCACAGCGGCCCCCCTCGGCGCTCCCCCTCTCCAGCCCCATGCTGCCCTCCCTGGGACTCACCCCTCAAACCGTGTCTACCGGCCTGCCCCTGACCTCCTCTCCCGCCGCCGCCTCCGCCGCCCCGGCTCTCACCCCGCCGTCGCCGCCACCGCCTCACAGCCCGGCCACCCGGGATCTGTCCCCTCCCACTCTGTCTCGCTGTCCGTCCATCTCGTCCCTCCCCCCGTCCAGTCAGGACCAGGCTCCACCAGAGTGTCGTCCCGGTGTGGAACCAACTTCCTGCGCACCGGAGGAGACACGAGAGCAACCTGTGACGAGATCCACATACACACTGAAGGTAGATTCTCATCTGGAACTGAAACCATTCATCGATTATTAAAATGATTCGATTGTAATTTTCCTGAATGGAATATTCCAATCATTAAAGGTGCAGTGTATAAGATTTGGTGACATCTACTGGTGAAGTTACGTGTTGTATCCATCCATGTGTCCTCACCCTTCCCATTTGAGCAGGCAGGAGAACCTGTGGTAGCCCTCAGTTGTCATTAAAGCTCAAGGGATGTTTAGTATGACTGTAAAAACATGGCAGGCCCCATAGGGTGGACTCGCCTCTCATGTAAATATACATTAAAGGGCACATTTTGGGGTATTTCAAAAAGCAAGTCATGCATTGGGGTGATTATACAATTGTAAAAATGGCTTTATGTCATTGTTTTGTGATTCTATTTCTTATTCACTGAAGTGACAAAAATGGACACGCTGCACCTTTAATTCATGTAATTCATGTTTTGCTGTAACTGTTGGTTAAGGAACTTACATACTCTACTTGCGCGCTCACACACACACACACACGATACAAATAATCGTTTAATCGAATCGAAGAAAAATAATCGATAGATTAATCGATTACAAAATGAACAGCTGCAGCTCTATTCTCATCACGTGACGTCAGGAGAGTCGGTGCCTGGTTTCATTTTGTGTAAACACGTGTTTACTGGTGTGTTCAGGCCCCAGCAGGAGGTTGTCTGGTGGACGCCTGCTGTCTGCCCGGACCCTCGGGGGGTGTGTGTGTGGCGGCAGCGGGGAAATGGGCGGTGTGTGTGTGGGGTCAGACTCCAGCGTCTGATTGGAGCTTAACACACACCTGGACCTTCAATGACGTGAGTACAGGAGCCAGTAGTATGACTGTGTATAAAGATGGACGTGGCGTCCGTGGCGTCACCCGTTGGAGCGCTTATGAGGCTCGTAGTGGGCGGTTCACTCGTCGGCCATCTTGCAGGCGCCTGACTCCGCCTACTTCCTGGTTCATCCAGAAACGGGTAAAGAGGCAAGAGCGAGCGACCGACTGAGATGGAAATGGTCGTTTGTACCAGACTTTAAACATGTTTCATTCTCCTCTAAAGTGGAACCATTTTAACATGGGAGTCTATGGGGACCCACTCACTTTTGGAGCCGGCCTCAAGTGGCCACCCAGTGAACTGCAACTTCTTCCACTTCTGTATTGGCCTCATCCGTCAGCTCCGGATGTGACGCTTGACATGACTAGTATGTGACTACTATCGATTGTGATTCCCTCGCTGCCAGAGAGTAAGAGAGTTCAAGTTTGAACAATGCGTATAAAGACGCACATCGATGATATTTTTGCAATTCAATTTGTTCCTTTTTGTGTTCAACAAGTGTGTGTTTGTCTTTCTCTCAAGTCGTGAATTGATGAAGTGCGTTTGTTTACAGCCGGTGATCAGTGTGTCTCCTGTCCCCGATGCCGCTGGACTGATGTTTGTGACCCTGGGTCAGCTGGAGATCCGAGAAGTCAGGTGACTGTCAGACTCTTCTGGCAACGACAGTCTGACGTCCAATCAATTCGTTCAATCGTAACCAATATCTTTCAGTGTTTACATTGACCAGTAGGACAACATCAGACATGTATCATGCGCTGTTATTGGCCAAAAGTCTGTTTCATCCTGACCCTGACTCGTTTGTGTGTGTTTGCGTGTGCGTGTGTGTGTGTGCATGTGTGTGTGTGTGCGTGTGTGTGTGTGTGTGTGTGGTCCACGTGCAGGTTGTTGTCGTGCTCCAGCCTCACTCAGCTGCTGTTGTGTGACGGGCTCGTTCAGGCTGTTGTTGGCGTGTCCAAGTCCAGAGTGGTGACCTCCTCCCTCTCAGCCACAGGCTCAACCCTGCAGGTGTTTCAGGTGTCCGACGGCCACAGGTAGTGATTGATTGATTGATTGATTGATTGATTGATTGATTTTCCACCCTATCTGTTCCCATTTACAAATGTAATCACATCGCCTCTCCTGTCTCTCAGCACACCTGCTTCTCAGCCTCTGGTGTCTCCTGGTGTTTGTGTGGGAGCCCTCGCTCCCGTGGACGGACTCTCCGACGCTCTGATCGCCACAGACGAGGGCGGACATGTTTTTGTGTGGTGAGTCACACGAACTCATGTCCACGTGTGTGTGTGTGTGTGTGCCATAGACGGTATATAAAGATGGAGGTCGCATCCGTGACATCACCCCCGTGGGTTTCTGCAGAGTGCTCACGAGGCTGTTAGTGGGCGGGTTCTCTTGTCGGCCATCTTGCCGATGCCTAACTCCTCCTACTTCCTGGTTCGTCCAAACACGGGGTGGAGCACAGGTGGAGCTGGGGATGCTGAGCCGCAGCATCCACAGAAGGTGCCAGGCCGGCCCAGGTGTCGCTCAAGAGGCCACGCCCCTTTATTGTGCCCAGTTACAAACCTTAGCCATGTTAACATGGGAGTCTGTGGGGATTGACAGCCTCAAGTGGCCACCCTGTGAACTGCAAGTTTTTCCACTTCACTAGTGAGCTCATTGCTCAGCCCTGGAGGTTTCTCCTTAATGGAAACCCCTCACTGTTGTTGTTTACGGTTAAATATGGTGTTTGTTTGTTTGTTTGTTTGTTTGTGTGCTACAGGAATTTGAGGAGCGGACAGCTGCTGTGTAGAATCGTCCTCGGTGACGGTTTGTCCCACACTTCCTGTCTCAGAGGATACTCCCACCATGTAAGTCAACAACTGCCCTCACCGAGCTAGAACCATAACTGTCTCACTCCTCAGACCGTCTCACTCTCCCGTCTCCTCAGGGAGTGTTGTTTGTCCTGCTGCAGCATCACGTGCTCAGCTCTCCGGAGGGAAGAGGGAAAGACAACGAAGCGGAAAAGGAAGTACTTCCTGAAGACGACAGGAAGAGAGACACCTTCTTCTCCTTGGTGGCCGTGAACCCTCTGAGCGGCAAATCTGTGGTGGCCACTCGACTGTATCCGCCCAAGGCCTGGTCCGGCAGGTGAGACAGAGCGTGTGTGTGTGTGTGTGTGTGTGTGTGTGTGTGTGTGTGCGTGCGTGTGCGCTCTCATGTATTCATACACCTTACCCTCTGATCTAGAGCTGAAGCGTTTAATCAATGAATTGATGCAAATCGATTATAAAAAATTATTCAAATTAAAAAAATGACTAATTCCCTGAATCAAATAATCGAATCTTAAATACATGTTTTGCTGTAACTGTTTAAAGTTAAGGAACTAACCAAACAAACGCTGCTACTCATTCACTCATAAGATGCGCACCAGTCCACACACTCACACACACACACACACACACACACACACACACACACCCAGTGCTGGTGTCTATAGGCCGACTAGACTTGAGAATATCCGGTGATAAGTCGGATCATGATCATTTCGTCTTTTTCCACATTTGTAGTATTTTTTCCGCCTCATCAAATAATCGTGTCATCGGATCGAACCGAAGAAATTCGATCGATTAATTGATTACAAAAATAATCTCCACTCTCACCCCTCTGTCAGACTGTGCGAGGCCGACGTCAGCGGCGGCGGCGGCGGCGGCGGCGTGGTCGGTCTGAGTCAGAGCGGCTGCGTGTGCGTGTGGGAGCTCGGGCGCGGCGGGGCCACGAGGATGGTGTGGGCCCCCGAGAGCGAGGGCTGGCAGCTGGCTCGCTGGGGGGCGGCGCCGGACACGCTGCTGACCGGGCATCACGGCGGGGATGTGACTTTACACCGCTACAGTTAAGATACACACTCTTTTATCAGCGGACACAAAGGGCCACTCGTGTTCGAACACGCTCACGCTTTTAACGTTTGTTCTCACCGAAGCGTTAACAGCTGTCACGGCCTCATTTCAGACCGGGTTCGACGCGTAGTCGGCCACCGTTCTGCTCCGATGTGAGGATTCACGTACCGTTAAAGGTGCAGTGTGTAAGATTCCAGTCACTTTTGTCACTTCCAAAAAATATCACCAAACAATTGCATATGGACATTTTAAAAGATTTGTAATCACCGAAATCATTTATTTGTATCCATTCCCCCTTAAATGAGCCCATTGATGCATGTTTACATGAGGAGCGGGTCCTCTTTAAGGGGGCGGCCATGTTTTTTCAGTAGCCCAGAGAGGACGTACCAGGCATCTTTTGAGTTTTGATGGCAGCTGAAGTTGACCACAGGTTCTCCTGCATGTTCAGAAGGGTGAGGGTGACCTCACCTCTAGATGTCACCAAATCTTACACACTGCACCTTTAATCTTTAATGGAACACATTCTATTCATCAGTGGCCGGCTGCTTTAAAGATGAGGTGCTGCTTGTTTCCTCCTTGCTGTTTTTAAAACACTGGATGCGTCCTAGCGAACATCTGTGTTTTTTTTATACCACTGTAACATTGTTCTGAATCGAACTGTTTTATCTCTGTTGTTTGCGTCATGTTGTGAGATGTAAAGAAAAAGAAGTGTTGCCAAAGGTTTTTTTTTTATGTAATTTACATTAAACTATTGTAACGGAGTTGTTGTTGACATGTTTTTCTTACATGGTACACTTTGACATGCAGGGCAGCTTCAGCAGGAGCTCCACTCCACAGTGTTAAAACTAGACAGTGTCATGGTTGGGCCGTATTCCATTATATTTTTAGAATTTTCTTTTGGCCCACAAAAACATGGATCTTCATCTCGTCATGTCTGAACTGTCGGAAGCTGGAGTAAATCTTGTCCAGCTGTGCCTTGTATTGTCCACTAGGTGGCAGCAACAGTCTGATTTACTCAGCGGGGTTCAGCGCTTCCACATGTGGCAGTACCACATCCAGAGTAAATACACAAAGGGCGCGGCCACTTTTGAAGTCAACAATATAAATCACATGTAGGTCAATTACACTTGACAATTTAATATGTCTAGATTTATGAACAGCCAACATCACAATTTCCCACGACACTGACTGTGTTACAAAAAGTGTTAACAGCTGTATAATGATATACGATACATTTAAAATGTCTGCTCGGTCGACAGCCATACTAAGTAATATTTGAATTCTTTGAGCCTATATGTTCTAGTAAATAGTGCAAAGGGATTTACACGGTTCAGCCGGTCTCATCAAAAATGTTCTAAATGTACAATTTGAATAAAACACATAGCAACATGTTGCTTCCATGTGTTCAGTGGCCTGGTCGCGGCTCTGATCGGCACCGTGCAGGTCTCAAAGCAGTACCTCCACCTAGTGTTAAAACTAGGAAGTACCAAACAGTCAAGTGCAAGATTTATTTGTGGGCCCCATTCCATTATAGTCTTTAAAAAAAAATTGTGTGCCAAGAAATAAAACGTAAAACGGGCCACAAACAGCCCGTGGGCCACAGTGTGGACGCCCATGAATCAGAGGCTTCTATCAATTCTTTGATGGTTCCTTTGTAGAATGTTTATCATCTATACAGATTAAGGTCAGTAAAGAGATGTAAACACGACAGAAACTGTCCTGAACCTTGTTCAAAATGATCTTTATTTAAACTCAAATCATCTTAACAACATGTTTGTATTCAGCATTATGTACAGGTCTGTACATGTTGTTGAAATAAGACACCTAGATGTATATATAGACACAATTTTTTTAAAGAAATTAAAAATCTAAAGAGGAACAATGTACATGATGAAGACATGTCAACATGGTGCGATTCTCTAC
>JAFBJT010112061.1:0-29391 GCA_016785325.1 Chascanopsetta lugubris | reverse complement strand
TCTCTAAGAGTCTCGCAGCTCTCTTCCACAGTGTGTCCCACAGCTTCCCTAATCATCACCCGTAATGGAGGCATGCAAGAGGGGAGACACTCCGGGAGACACTGGCTGGCTGACAGAGAAAGAAGAGAGGGAGGGAGGGAGGGAGGAAGGGAGAGAGGGAGGGAGGGAGGGGGCAGACAGATGTTTGAGTCTCAGCCCCGGGGCTGATGAGATTAATCCATCCTCCAAGGCACAGACAGAAACACAGAGTGAGATAGAGAGATGGAAGCGATGACTATTAGTTGGCTCTTCCCTCTGTATTCCAGACGTCCTCACGCTCCGTCTTCATATATGAATTTGAGTTGATCTTGCCGAGGTCAGCGGTAAACGCATCATTGATCCAAAGACCCCGAATGACTCTGCATGGATAAAGCTGCTGACGTGAGACAAGTCAATCCTGGGTTGGGAGGTGACTCAGTTTGCAGCAGGTGAAATGAGGATTGTGTGCGTTGTGAGCACATCTGTGCTCGATAGATAACACACATGTCCACCGCGTGCGCTAACGATGAGACAATGTTTGCTGCCTTCGTTTTTGTCTACATTTACAAGATTATGCAAAAACAAGGAATGAGCAACGAACCCGTTGGTCTTAATCTGTGGGCGGATCTGAGGTTTAGGATTACAAGTCTTTAACGTTGCAAGATATGGTGTTTGGGATGATATTTGATGATTTTTTACAAAGTATAATCAAGGTGCAACCCCCGGGGCTGATGGATGAGGCCAATACAGAAGTGTGGAAAAACGTGCAGTTCATGGGGTGGCCACTTGAGGCTGACTACAAAGGCGAGTCAATCCCCATAGACTCTCATGTTCAACTGGTCAACTTTAGAGGTGAATTAAACATGTTTAAAGCTTATTCTCCAACTCTTTTGTCTTAATTCTATCGAGGCTTAAAATCTTTAGGGGCGTGGCCTCTTGAGCGCCAGCTGGCACATTCTGTAGATGCTGCGACAGCATCACGGGACAACCCCAGCTCTTCCTGTGCTCCGCCTCTTTGCCCGTTTTAGGATGAACCAGGAAGAAGGGGGAGTTAGGCATCGGCAAGATGGCGACAAACACTTAAAAAGCTGGTTAAATAATTGTATGTCATTAGTACTTCTTTGCCCATCTAATAATTTGTCTTATCTATCGATTATTTTGCAATAAGTCATTGTCAAACTTGAACTAACTTGACCTTGAAATAACCTCTTTGTTATCAAACATCAACAGTCAAACAAATCATCCAAATGAGCATATACACAGAATACTATGTCGTTCAAACCTTCAGCCTACTTAAGGTAATGAGACCAAATAAAAACTTCACGTGGGTCTGAACCCTCATGATATACGGAGGCAACTTTTTTTATTTTTATTTTTTTAAACTGACTTCAGGAAGAAGAAGTCCGTCCATATACTTTAATGATCTGATCATCTGGCCCAGTGCGGCTGCTGTTGTAGGCGGACTGGAATGCAGCCATTTGACTGAGTGTAAAATATTCATGAACTATCAATGGTCGCCCATCTGACTGGCTGGGGAACAGCTGCTGGGTCTCTGTGCCTCTAGAGGTGCAGCATCTGTCCATTTGAGGGAAGTGAATATATGTTTGTGTGAGTGCATGCTGGGGTTTATGTGTGCGTTTCTGTCTCCGTGTCTTTCAGTGTGTGTGTGTGTGTGTGTGTGTGTGTGTGTGTGTGTGCGCGTGCCCGTGTCTCAGGGGGACCAGACATCAGGAGACACAACTGTGTATTTAACTTGCTTACCTCCAGATGGTGGAGGATCATTTTAGAAAACGATCAAAAAGTGAGTCTCAGTTTTATCGGGATCTGTGCCTGTCAATCAAAAATGAGACACACACACACACACACACACACACACGCACACACAACTGACTCGATGTGTTAAAGACAAAGTGTCTTTTGAACATCCGAAGTCTCTGCCATTCTATATGTAACCGTTTGTGTCACTCTAAGCATCAGCACATCACAGCTCAGCAGCATGTGCGTGTGTGTGCGTGTTTGTGTGTGTGTGTGTGTTTGTGTGTGTGTGTGTGTGTGTGTGTGTGTGGGCTGTTCACACCCGTGCGTGTGAAGCTCACAGAGAGCTGTGCAGCTTTGGCTGTGGCTGTTTGATGGACATCTGGAAGCTAAATTGGTTAATGGCGCCTCCCAGCCAACAGCCAGCCGGCTGTCCCCTTGCTGGGCTGAAAGTGTGTGTGTGTGCATGTGCATGTGTGTGTGTGTGTGTGTGTGGGGTGGGGGCTCTACATCTGGCTTGCCATCCTGCCACAGACAAACACCCCTGCTGGACATTTAGAGGCTTTTCCTTTCCAAATTCATTTTTCTGTGTGTGTGTGTGTGTGTGTGTGTGTGTGTGTGTGTGTGTGAGTGTGTGTGAGTGTGTTATCTTTAAAGTATACTCCAAACAAAATCAGATTTGTTGTCTTCACAACGCCAGCAATGCTGCGTTTGAAATTGAAAAAAAAAAAGCACTGCGTTTGGCTGGGATCACAAACAGCACACGGCGCTATTGCAAACAGCTGAGTTATACTAGTTTTACTGCGGCTTGATATTTGTACCACTTCTCATTTTGAGCGGCTCTAATGGATGTTCACTTTCATGGCGGCAGCAGAATCCTGAACTAGCCAGAGAACAGTGTCGGTTTATTTATTCAGTTTGCTTATAACGCAGCGGGGAAACAAATGACAGAAAGAAACGGGGAGAGACTTCATGCAGCTGTTCTGCCAGGCCGTCTTATGACCTGTACGCTCAAACAGCAACATACTACTATGTCTCTTGTCTGAAGACACATCTACACATGGAGTCAAAGAGCCAGGGATCGAATCGCTAACCATTGCGTCAGTTGACGAGCCGCTCCGCTTCCCGAACCCACGACCTCCTGATCACCACCAAGCAAACAAGCACAGATAGAAACAGGCTTTGAGGAGGATGGGGCACCTTAAAATGATAAAAACCTCAGCCTGAAGAACACCGTTGTTGTCATGGAAAACACACAACAGTGGAGCGGAAAGTAAAAGCAGATGGAGACTGATAATAACAGTGGCTCAAGAGAGGAGCCAGTCAGGAAAGACACGATGAGGGCGAGGCCGTGGCAAAACAAAATGTCTAACAGATGTAACACTGATACTGTGATGTGGACTGGGAAGTCGCAAGAACTGGGCAAAAGGTAAACGAACAGTTTACATTTGGTTGAATGTCTATTAGAGCTACTCAGCTCCTGCGGGTGTTGTATCTCCTTGTTATAAAAGCACTGATGTGTAACAGATTCTAATCACAGTAAACAGCATCCCGGTGTTTTTTTGTTTTTTGTTTGTAAAATGGTATTTCACCTCCTGTATGGGGATCGTAAGAATCTCACAGTAAACATTTTCACTTCCTGTTAAAGCTAGTGCAGCTGTGGCAGTCCGATAGGTCTACGGGCATTATCATCTGGGAACAGTGGACCAATCACAGACGACCGAGATCCTCCTCATCCTTTTCCGTCTCCAACCAAAATCAACAATCCCCATAGACTCACATGTTAAAATGGCCAATTAAGAGGTGAATGAAACATTTTCAAAGTCTGGAACAAACTACGGTTTTGGTCTCAATCAGTCCCATTAGTTCCTATGACAACTGTACAGGGGTGAATTATTTTCCAACTCGCGTATATTTATTCTATCGAGGTTTGAAATTGTGCGTAATTAAGGGATGTGGTTTATTGAGTAACACCTGGGCCAATCTGGCACGTTTCGTCAATGCTGTGACAGCACCATGGGCCTACCTCAGCTCTACATGTGTTCCGTCTCTATGCCCATTTTTGGATGAACCAGGAAGTAGGAGGAGTCGGGCAAGATTGGCAAGATGGTGATCAGTGAACCGCCCACTACAAGCCTCATGAGAACTCTGCAGAAACCTATGGGTGACGCCAGAGATGCTACGTCCATCCTTATACACAGTACAGTCTATAATCGCAACTCATCCTACTCTCAACATTGAAGCATGCAGAGGCTGCATCTGATCTACAGTCAAGATAGAGGGTGGGGGGGGGGGGGCGGGGGGAGATAGAGAGAGAGAAAGAGACAGAGAGACACTAACATGGACAGAGCTCCAGATAAATACCGCCTCAGCAGATGTGTAACAGCTGAGTTCAGGCCAAGAGAGCACACACAGCTGCACGAGCCACTCAAATCTTTACTGTCAGATCTCGGAGATCATGTCCGAGTGAAAAGCACGACTGTCGTCTCTGCTCTGCTCCCTCTCCCTCCCTGTCTGCCGGTCTGCCTGCCTGCCTGTCTGCCTGCCTGTCTGTCTCTCTTCAGTCCAGATGTCAGAGGAACTAGCCAACAGCTGCGGCAGGAAATGAGCCCCCAGGCAGTGAAAAGGCTAATACACATCCACGCTGAGGAGAGAGACCAAAACAACACATGTGCACACACACACACACACACACAATGAAGATGAGCTCTGAAGACGTCCGTAATGAAAACTGTGCGGAGGAAGAGGCAGAAAGTGAGACCATACGACTCTGTATATGTACGTATGTCTGTTCCATATTGCGATGCCTGTATGTACAGTCCTCCTATAAATACATACCAATGTTATTCAGTTTGTTATGCGAGGCTGTAACCGAATTCATTTGTCTTCTTTTCCCAGCTGGATTCATCTGTTTTGCTTTAAGTGTGTGTATGTGTGTGTGTGTGTTTGTGCGTGTGTGTGTGTGTGCGTGTGTGTCTATGTATGGGTGATGGCGTGCCAGCCTGCCTGCCACAGCACCAGCCCCCGAGCCAGCGGGAACATTTGCCTTGTGGCTCCAATTCCCAGGAATGCCTAACCTGCGCCAGCTGTTGAGAACATGTTACCTGTGCCAACAATGCGCCTTCTCTGCCCACCACATCAGCCACCGCTCTGTCTCCATCTGCGCACAGGATTGGATTCATGTGCGTGTGTGTGTGTGTGTGTGTGTGTGTGTGTGTGTGTTTGTTTGTCTGTAGCTTTCTGTATCTGCCTCTGCCCACATCTGTATTTATGCCCACATCTGTGTGCATGACTGCACAGTGTCTCCCGTGTGTAGCGCCAGTGAGTATCTAGATGTATGGGCGTTGTGAGCGTTGTGTGTGTCTTTGTGTGTGTGCCAGCCCCGGTGCGTATATGTGTGTCTCCATCTGTGTGTGCTGGGCCTCCCATTCCTGCATCTGGAGCAGCATTGAAGAGGCTTTCCAACAAGGCCAATGGCAGCCGGCCTGCCAAACAGCCCAGATGTTAGTTCTGTAAGCCTCCGGCTAAATGGAGGGCGCCACTCTCACGTTATTCAGGACTGGTAAATTGCGACCATTTTTTAAAGCAAAGGAGCACAAGGAGAGACACCATGAAAAGATAAAAGAGGAGTGGATGACATGGAGCTTCAAAGAGGAACCACAACAACTGCAATACATCAGCCTACAGGCGACAAGCCACTTTGATGAACTACTAAATCTATATCAATATTGTCCCCATGGAAGAATTCATAGAATTGAATGAAAATGATTAGTGGGACTAGTTGGTCTCCATTGGCTGAAAATGGTGCTGTGTGAATCAAAACAGTCGGGGGTTCAAACAAACAAACGAGATGCAAGATAATAAAATACTCCATGGAGGCGAGAGATTTGCTGATATTTCTTCATTTGTCACCATGAGTCAATACTTTTGGATGACTCGAGGAAATTGATTGATTGGGTCAGAGGCAGACCATTCAAAACGTCAACATGAGATTGTACAAAACAGAATTTCTGGAAGTCCGAATAACACTTGGATAAGGCGAATGGGAGTTGAATTCCTCCTACTTGTAAACAGTCAGACCCAAACTGACCGAGACGCTCCAGTTTCTGCCCCTGGCTATGACCTGGAGAATCCGATTCTACTGATACATCCATGGTACCAGTTAGCAGATAGCTAACCACACCCAACCAGTTTTGGTCGGTTGGGTCAAGCCAAAAAAAGATGTAATTCTACCAAGCAATAAAAGGTGCATAACTGTCACAGCAGAGTCGGACATACTGCATTCTTCTCCAATGGACTCATGGAGCTTTGAGCGTGGCTCCATTCGACTGTGCATGTAAACATAACCTGTACCGTGTTGTCATCACTCCATTGATTTTCAATGTAGAGACATCAATAATGCAGCTTCCAGGTGAGACCCCTGTGAATGGATGGACACACACCCCTACTATCAACAGCACTGACACTAGTGTACTTGAAGCTCTATGTTGAAATGAAACATTATGTTGACTGGACCACAGTGTAGTCATCCTCTGCTCTGCCTTTAAATCCACAAACAACTGGCGGCCAGAATCCTTCCAAAAATATTTTTGGTAAACATGGCAGCAGCATGTTGCAACATGTTCATTCACCATCAAACAGTTGGACATAATTAGTTTGATCAACTGGATGGGTGTTGCTGTGATGTTGGGGCAAATCTGCCTGAACGTGTGTTGTCAGTGTGTGTGTGTGTGTGTGTGTGTGTGTGAGTGTGTGTGCACCACAGAAACCACTGAGGTGGCATCTGCCATGGTGCTTTAGCTCTGTTTGTGAGATCCATGTGCGTGGACCTCCACAGGGCTTAGAGAGCAGCCACTCCCCCCATATGGTGAGCTGTCAGTGGGACGACACAGGGCTGCCCTCCCCTGTGTGAGACCTCCAGCCAGCCATCAGACGGACTGAGTAAACAACAACTGGACATGCGGGCATGATGTTGTATTTGTTCAGGGGTTGGGTGGAGGGGGTGTGTGGGGTGTGTGTGTGTGTGTGTGTGTGTGTGTGAGTGTGTGTGTGTGTGGGGGGGTGATATTATCTCTTAAACCTGTGTCCAAGAACCACAGATGACATCAGTGTATAATCTATTTCTCATGTGAATTGCCTCCGTCATATGTCAGTATTTATGCTTCAGTGATATCCCAAAATCGGTTTGTATATTTTTTTCAAAATAAAACTGTTGTCAACAGATGCTATCAAAACAGACTCAACTATTTTCCCCCAAGTGTTAAAGGTGCGGTGTGTCATATTTTAAGATATCAAGGGTTTATGGTGGATATTGAAGCTGAATACTCCTCTCTTTTAAAACAGGTCGGAGAACCCATGGCAGCCTACAGTTACATTAAAAGTCAAAAGCTCAAGTTTGTCCATTTTGGGCAATTGTACGAGAGGTGCAACATGGCGGCCTCCAGAGAGATGATGTAAAAAAGAGGGCTTATTCTAGCATTATTAAAACATCCTTTGGCACATTAAAACCCTTTATCCTCATGAACACAATGTTATAAAACGTGATCATATCCAGGTTCCTACAACTTTGGATTAGTTACATTTCAGAGTTTAAGACATTTATTTAATACTGATCCAAATATAATTTAAGACCAACTTCATATTAAGAAAATCCAGCAACATTAAATAGGCAAAACGTGAATTAGCATAAAGACTAAACCCCATCTTCACAAGTCTGATATAATTGAAGACCTTTTAAAGTTAGTTTTTAAACTAATTAAGGCCCTGATTTTAACAAACTGAATGCCTTTTAAGATTTTCTAACTATCCACGGGACCCTGTATACAAATATTTTATATTCACTTTCTGCTAATAGATCGAGTTAAATCTTTCAAATGTAAACATTAGTCAACAAATGTTATGGAAATGACTGAGCTGTACAATAACACCTTTGAAATCTGTCATCATGTGACTAGTCGCCAAAAAATAGCCGTTACTCCCCCCACTTCAGTCTGGGCTGACAACTTTATATGAGACGCAGCGTATTCGACACGTTCAGGAAATGCAAATTGCCGAGAGAAAACATGACACCTTCTCCACGACTGACTCCCATGACAGATATCTCCCTCACATCTGTTTCTCTCTTCCTGCTCACAGATGTTACACAGCAGTTTGTTCTGAGGAGGAAAAGACAATTCCTCCTGTGCCTCCCCAAGGTGCGAGTAGCCTGGGGAAAATCACATTTACACATGAAGTGTTAATGTGTCTCTGAGCTGTTTGAGAGTGTGTGTGTGTGTGTGTGTGTGTGTGTGTGTGTGTGTGTAGACTGAGAGACAGACAAAGAGAGTTCCACAAAGGAAGTAAGGGAGGCACAGACCAGAAATAGGAAGTGGCAGGACTAGAAACTCGGGGCCCCTCGGGGGCCCTCAAAAGCTGGGTGAACGTGTTTGAGTTTGTGTGTGTGTGTGTGTGTGTGTGTGTGTGTAACTCTATCCTCTGGCTGTACTCAAACTGTGTGTTTTGATGTTGAAACATCCAGTTGTTGGAAAGCCAAACACAGTCTGTGCACCCAGATGTTGACAGATGTGCTGTGTACAAATTAAACATCCTCACTCCCCGATACACACACATACACACGCATGTGTGCACACACACACAAGCAAGAGTCACTTGTCCTTCCTGTACCCTCTCCTGAGACAACATCTCATATATTCAACAAATTCCACAATATTTCCTAAAACAATCCTCGGTGCTGAGCCGCTGAACGCTCCAGGGACTGATGTCTACGTTCCAGATGTTTTACAGTTAACTAAAACACACACATACACACACACACACACACACATTTTTGTCAACCAGGTGTGCAAACTTCACATGCTGATATCTAAGAGAGAGGGAGCGAAGGACAAAGAGAGGGAGAGAGAGCGAGAGAGAGAGAGAGAGAGAGAGAGAGAGGCAAACAGCTGGAGCCCTCTGTGGAATTACAACTAGTGCAGCTCTCCCTAGTGGCCTGGAGAGGTTCCTGCACACATGCAGCTGTGCACAGTGCTGGAGGTGGTGGATCTCTCCTGGTGGTTTCATCTGTCAGGATGTAGTCGGGTTTCCGGCTGCTCTTTGAATTCAGTCACTTCCTGTCTTCTTCCATCTCATCTACACGTGTCCTGTATTTTGCCACCATCCGAATGTGCACATTCTCCCTTTCCGACTACATACCATGAAGACAAAGCCCGATTTGAATTGTAATTTTATTTAAAGTAGAGTGAGTGTGTTGTATTCTTTTTTTAAATAATGTATAATAAATGCACTTTGTACTATTGAACGGACCATTTATGTTCAAAGAATTCAAATAGTAAATGTAACATGCCTGTTGACCAAATATCACACGACAGTTAAATATACAGTTTAATATATAATAATATAGCCGTCGACCCTTTCATCACAAAATGAATAAGGAAAAAAAGGAATAAAACAATTGTTTTTCAGTCGTGTGTGGTGTGCATGGAGCATTGGAACACACCCCCTCTCTTCTCACATATTGTTAAATGTGTATTCCTGAGCCAAGGTCACACAGTTGTGTCCGTCCTCTGGAACACACACAGATCAAAGTTCTCCTCTCCCTGTTCCATTGTCCCACTGCTTCACTGACTCAACCCCTGAGCTGAATCTGCTCTGATGGCACCCAGTGGAACTGCAGCTGGAGGAGCAGCATGTGTGTGTGTGTGCATGTGTGTGTGTGCGTGTGTGTGTGTGTGCGAGAGACGGAGAATTCACATGCATGTTCATGTCACACAGTCTGGACATGTTTGCGTCAGTGGAGGCAGGAAGGATGGATGGATGTTCTCGCAGCCTCACGCAGGTAACATCTGTCCACACACCCCATGGATCCAAACACCTGATACTCACTCATAACAATTCTCCCATTTCACAGTAACACATGCAGCACATGGCACAACACCAGAGTGTAGACACAACAACCACCTCCTCTGGGCTTCCTCTGTTTGTCCTGTAAACAGGCTTCCACCCTAAATCTGCAGTCTCATCGTCACGGCCTCTGCTGAGAGCCGATGACGTTGGGAGCCATCCGAACAAAGCCAGGCAGTAAATCAAGAGACTTTACTTTGTGGCTCATCCCTCGCTTTATCACCACGGAGCAAAATGACTCCTGCATTACTGCTGCTAAGCAGCGGTCTCTCACATAATTGCTTTTACCCTCTGTTGTAAATAAATCTCGCTGTCACACGCCGTCTAGGAAATGAGAAATACGACTTTCCCGTATAGACACAGCACTTTCGTGCGTTTTCACTCATCGCGACTGGGTTCAGAAGATAATTTGACAGCATATGATTTCGAGCTCAAGACTCCCCTGTTTGCAGTTTAAATGTTTAGCATAAGGGTTTTTGCTGCGGCTTCCTCCCACTGTCCCAACATATGCAGGTTGGGGTTAGATTAATTGGAGGGTTTCAATCGACCATAGGTGTGAATGTGGGTGTGAATGGTTGTGTGTCTGGATGTCAGCCCTGTGATGTTGGCGACCCGTCATCACCGCTCAATGCCCAAAGTCAGCTGGGATTGGCTCCAGCTCTCAACGTGACCACTCAAAGGACAGGTGGTAGAGAGCAGAATGGATTCTGCAATTCTACAATTTCATTTAGCAGATACACATAAGTGAGGGTGGATGGGGAGGGTGGGAATTGAACCCACTACCTGATGGATTCAAAACTCATGCTAAACTACCATCTCTTTTTTGGGTCAACACAAAACTTCTCCTCACACTGGTTCACCCAACATTAAGTCAACTGGATTTAGGAGACACTGGATTGTCTACACTTATCGGGGGCAGAGTAACAGTCACCCATGGGCCCCTCCCACTTAGGACCATATACAGATATGCTGGTGTTGTTCACAACTGTCCTGCACAAATAGAAATTCTGGCAATTGGTGACTCTGATTAAAGACAGACTCATTCTTCCAATTCAATGTATATACTGTATATTCAAAACATACACACCTAGTTACACTACAATCCTTTCCTTAGCTTCAGGTAGCCTATATGTTCAGGAGAGAAAACCTACTGCATCGTCTAATTTAGTGATGGCGAGTGATTTCATCAATCAAATATAAAATGGAAAAAAAATTTAAAACAACAACAAGAACAACAACAAAAAAGATTACCTACCGTATTTGTAGGATCTGGCTTTTACACTCCACCTCTCCATGTTCATCACTTTCCTTGTGTGCGTGCGCAGCCACGTAAATTATGATATTGCTGAGATCCCGGAATTTACCCAGAAACAGCTAAAATACTGTTTCTGACAGTTACCAGCTGGTAAGTGAAAATTAACTCCTGAATTTGATTGATAAGTGAAAATTTACTCTGAATTTTTTTCTCCATATGTTGATGACTTTCATAAATATAGAGCAGGACAACTTGGTGGGCATTACCTTGATTACCTTTACCCTTATCATTAATGAACTACACCAGGGTCACACCATCACAAAGCCCAACAGAACGCAATGTATGGATGCTTGCGTGTTTCAGAGTTACAGTTCAAAGGATATGCGCATATAATCAAAATCCTGCAGTCATTAAAAACCCATGCTTGCATTTACTACCCAACTTTATATTTCCCAACATATTTTCTTTATGTATCGGAGTCTAGGGCATTGAAATGCACCGGGTTAATAACGAGGAAGCTATTATCTGAGACACAGACATGTAATTCAGTGACAGCAGAGGTCCATAAAAACAAATGTGTGTGTTCTTTGAGTGTGTGTTGATGGAGGTTTTGGGGGCGGGGGGGGGGGGTGCAGGGTGTTTTTTGGGGCAGTGCAACCTGTCCGCACGTGAGCAGAAGGCATCGTCATAGACGCAGGTGCACACATGCACACGCTGCATATGAGAATATACGAACATATGCAGAGATACGAGCACATAAACAGGCTAGCAGGCAAACACATGTATGCACATATGTACAGAGCAACAGCCACAAAAACACAAACATTAAAGGTCCAGCACTAACCTTGTTTTTGTCATTCACGCATGCGGAACGCAATTTGAACAATAAAAAGATATGCTGAAGTGTGCGGAATTATTTTTAAACCAAGCCATTGTCATTGTCATTGCTCAGGGGAAGGAAAAAATAACAGGGACACTTAACACTGAATACAATCGTAGTAACGTGCTCTTTAAATGTATGTTGAGGAAAAGTTTGAGTATCCATTTGTGCGTATTTCTACAGCAAGAGGCTAAAACCACATAAAACTAGGCTGGAAGTTAGAGAATATATATATATATATATATATGTATATATATATATATATATATTTTTTTTTTATCTGGTCATCTGGTACTCTACAGACTACATTTCACACCTGAGTGCAAAATAGGTGACCCAGAACAGAACAGAGCAGCGCAGAGCCATGCTGGACCATACTGGCTCCCAAGCTGTCCTGCTGCACAGCACACCTTCAACGCTGTGGCTGCAGCTGCTCTGTCCTGTCTCGTATGTGTGTGTGTGTGTGTGTGTGTGTGTGTGCCTGTTCTTGTGTGTATATGTATCCCCTACACAGGATCTGTCTGACCGCAGCTGTCCCTACCTCTTTGCAGGTCTCCGGGGCGAAGGCTGACCTCTCTCTCCTGAAGCCACTTCAAAGCGACCTGGGATGGGATGCAGGGGTATGGAGGGGTGAGGTGGAGCGGCGGGGCGGCGGTGTTCGGCCCCGGCCAGCATGGCTGCTGCTTCCCTGGGCTTTGGGAGCTGGGGAGCTGGGGCTGGAGCTAAGGTTAGAGGGGGAGGGAGGGAAAGGTGTGTTACAGGAGGTGAAGTCCCAATAATGGATGACAGATGAGGGAATAGAGGAGTACGAGGGAGGCAGGAGGTATGGGGTATAGGGTTGTTGTGGTTGAAAGCTGTGAGTGTGTGTGTGCGTGTGTGTGTATGTGTGTATGTGTTGTTTTTTTTAACTGGACAGACCTCCTGTGCTCTGGTGTCACTGGAGTGTCAGTGGTGTGTCCAGGACAACAATAATACTCGATGGAAGGAGAATCCAAGTGTGTGTGTGTGTGTGTGTGTGTGTGTGTGTGTGTGTGTGTGTGTTCGGTAGAACATCATCTTACAGGGGAGTTGGGGGGCACCGTTAGCTCATGGGTCCTCCGTATAACAGGGTCTCAATGGGAAAGACAGTCCACACACACCTAAACAGAAGGAAGAACAAAAAACAATTTCTAACATCAATTAAAAATATTTCTGAGGTGTTTACTTTTGAAATAGCCCCATACATGACACAAGTCCACAGTCACAGATCCTCAAAAACAACCCATATCGTTGAATACTTCCATTTATGGCAAATATCTGTAAACGTGATGACATGGCCCGATGCCTCAATACTTGAGGTTACGAAACATCGGAATAATCATCCAGTTCCAATGACCTCGTTGAGCTCGTAGAGTTGAGTTGTGATGCATGAATGCAGGCTACACAAATAATATTTCAGACTGATACATTTTCATAGAATTAACCACAATATACCAATATTTGTTCCAGATCCACAGACAGACTAGATGCCCAGAGTTTCTCTGCTTTCATCAATTTACCATTAATCCGAAATTGAAATTTCCTGTTGTGTTTCTGCGACAGGGCAGACCAACACTTTAAATGTGAAGTTGACAACTGACTTTAAGTTGTTTGTGTGTGTGTGTGTGTGTGTGTGTGTGTGTGTGTGTGTACACGTGTATGTCAGAGGGACACTTCTGGCCACAGTGATGGTAACAGAAGGTCTCCCCTGCGATGCCTTTTTCTTTTCAAGCTGTCTCTTTGCCCCCACCTCCACTGCACCCTCTGTGCACACACACACACGAGCATGCGCGCGCGCGCACACACACACACACACACACACACACACACCTTGCCTGGCTGCTGGTCTCTGCTCACACTCCCCTCTGCACGCAGGGCCGTGAGCTACAGGCCAGCTGATGGCTGTGTGTATGTGTGTGTGTGTTAAGAGGCCAGAACAGTACACACACATTTATTATCTGTCACGCTAGGTCCACCTGTGTCTGCAGCCAGGGCCCCATACCTATACCCTCTGTCACTGCTGCCCAGCTCCACACACCATCTGGGGAGGCAGACAGAGAGGAGGGCAGAACAGATGAGGGGGTGGGGTGGGTCGGGGGGGGGGGGCGTTGTTTTTGACTCTCAAAATACAAATAACCTAAATTCCACTGTCAAAATGTAATCGAGGCTCATTCAACACAGTTTTACAGGCAGGGAAAATATTGCTGGAATGTAAGACGGCTTTATCGTCTACGTCACCACCACGCTCAGCTGACCCTTCCAACACCCTGCGCAGAAAATTCCGAAAATGCATCATGTAAACAAGTCAGAGTCGTAAACATCCACTGAACAATCTGCTTTACACTATCAGCTGCTGAGGGGAGAGCACAGTCATGTGCTGTGCAGCTGTCTGATGCTTCTGGCTGTAAACAGCGGTGAGGATGCAACCATGACGTGAGGAGTTACCGTCGCTGACCTCATTGACGTAACTATGGCTGAGAATCCATTAATGTTTCCGTCAATTACTGACGTAGAAAGACACAAACAAGTGAAGAAAGTAAAGTAAAGAAAAAGAAGAGGGACTGCTACTGTGTTCCTTGAGATATTAAAGGGGAGGTTTCAGGGCATAAAAGGTAAACAAGAGAGGCTGTACATTAAGTATTAATCTGTTACGTCAAAACCGCTGATGTCATGGCGCCCTTCAGCCATAAGTCTGTTCTCCTCAAGTATAACTGAGCTAAAACTACAACAGAGCAAACTGTGAGTGGCCTCATCATCAGCTGATGTCGTCAATGCGATACTTGATTCAAGGGGGGATTTGTTGTAATGCGCTGTAGTATGTATTCCATTACCTCAGGAATCCAAAACAGAACTAGAACACAATATTTGAGGACTTTGCTACAAAAAGGGTCAAAGTGAGTCAGAAAGGGGATGGAACAAAATCCGGTGGTTTCATTCCCTGATTTGGACATGATAGTGTAATGGGTTGTTGGTATTCATTGGTTTGTGTACTCTTGCAATAAACAAATAAACATGTATCTAGCCAAAGGGGTTAAATGCAAGTGGATGCACATAACACAAATACAGGAGACACACAACATCAACAACAGACACAAAAGATGATGAGAGATACAAACAAACACACACAGCTACATAGAGAGACTATACTATAAAACAGTGATGCAAAACTCACACAGGGAAATACAAAATACCACAGGGAGACACTTAACTACCACAAAGATGCACAAAGGTACGGCTAAGAGACACAAAACTACTACAAAGACACACAAAACTGCCACAAAGAGACACAAAAGTACCAGAAAGAAACACTAAACATCAACAAACAAATACAAAACTACCAAAAAGATACACAAAACTAACACAAAGAACACAACACTACTATGAAGAAATCCTAAACTACCATAAAGATACAAAAATTAGCACAAACTAACCAAAGCTAACCCCAAGAAACACATGCTACAGCAGAGTCTAAGAACGTACAAGTAAGACATTGGACAACAACAAGGGGGCTCACAATTAACATATGCATTTACACACAAAGCAACTAAGATTAGCACAAAGACCAACAACACAACCATCAAGCTATCACATAAACAAACAAAACTACCACGCAGACTGGACAAGCAGCTACAGCAAAGAGGTACACAACTACCACACAGGGAAATAAACAATGTAGATAAATACACAAACAATGTAGAATGAAACACAAAAACACCACAAACAACTAACCGGTGGGTCGTGTAGTTTGTGTAAAGCTGTGTATTTCCACTTTGTAGTTTCTCTCATCATCAAACTTCACAAACCTTCCTCACGCTGAAGCCTCAGGCCCCCTCCACGGGATTACCGGCTCTGACACCTGTCTGAGTCTCGCGATACTTGGAGTATTAGCCGGTACAAGCTGACGGGATGTGAGAGTAAGGGGATGAGGTGGAAGAGAGGAAGAAGGGGTAGAAGAAGAAGCGGACAGAGGGGCTGCTGACGTCACTGATATTAAAAAAACAGGAGGACGACAAGGCGAGACGGTAGGCAGACTCGTGTGTGCGCGTGTCTGTGTGTGTGTGTGTGTGTGTGTGTGTGTGTGTGTGTGTGTGTGTGTGTGTGTGCGTGCGTGTGTGTACACGCGCGCGCCTCCGGAGAAAGGGGGTTGCCGTTTCTCCGGGTGATGACGTCACGCGCTTTCCTGAAAGTCAAAACAACCGTTGGGGCAGCGGTAACGGAAGCCTTTCACAGCTTCTCGGAAAATGTCTGATGAAAGCAGCCGTAAATTGAAAGCTTGCTTCCGGTAAATCGGCTCGGAACGTTAGCTTCGGTTCGGCTCGGCTCGGCTCGGGACGACTCGGCTCGGCTCAGGTGTCCAACATTCACTTGGCTTTAGGTGACGGTTTTCTCAGCGGGTTATGAAGAGGAGGTGCACGGGGACATAACAGCACACCTGCCGTTACAGGTAGCGCACACACACACACACACACACACACACACACACACACACACACACACACACACACACACGGAGCTCGCTGTGTTGTTGTTGTGACTGTCAACATGACACACTCCCTGACAGCTCCATGGATACTGTGTTGTGATGATGACAGCTTTAAATCGTCATTCTGAATGAGTGTAATGTTTATTAATCATTAAATGTTTAACAGCCCCCCCCCCTTTTCATATTTGTCATGTCACTGCACTGTGGTTTAACAATGTATCATTATTATTAGCTGTATTGTTTCCTTAGGATTGGTATTGATAATTAAAGGTCCAGTGTGTAAGACTTAGCAGAAAGTATTTCCATTTCTATCAATAGAAATGGAACACGGAGGTATTATAATGGCACTGACATATCTAAATGTACACGTTATTGTTTTCATTGCACTGTAAAAGCCCTCTATATGTACAGCATGTTGACACTCTAAAGAGGCGGCCATTTTGCACCATCAGTACACAAGAGTGGGCAAATTAAACACACATTTTAATTAGTTAGAATCAATATGAAAAAAACTAAACAAATAAAATAGAATATGAAATGTAAAAATACAATAAAATAATCATTTGTTGTCATGACAACCACAATATACACCGTATAAGCTCTTTAAGGGTTGCACCTTAGACGATGCAGTACATGTAAACATAAACTGATATAATGGATCAGTGAGATGGTCAGTTACTCACTAACTGTTGCATAAGTGCTGCCCAGCAGGTGCCTCGCCTGACATGGTTGGCTCTTTGCCCTGCCCTGACTTGCTCTTTCCCTGCCCTGTCCTGCCATGCTCCATCGTCTCCTGCCCTGATTTGCCCTGTTGTGCCCTACTCTTCCCCCTTCCTGCCCTGCCATGCCCTCTCCTGCCCTTCGCCAGTGTTTCCATCCTGCACAAGGTGTGGTCAGGGCCCTGCTCATCCAGATTAAGGTTAAAGCTAACTGAAGCTTCACTGAATTACACGGAGGTGTTAAGGCTTAATCCAGAATTGCACAGCGCCTATAAAAAGGATTCAATTCCCTTGTTGGTAATTACTAGGTATCGTTTGACGTATTCCAAGTCAGTGCTGAAACAGGAAATCGGTTTTGATATCCGTGCCCAGATGGTATACACCACTTACAGCGTTCTGTGGCATATGAGAACGTTTTTATCCTTGGCTGGTGACATACTACATTATATATAATATGATGTAGTATCGAATAGATGATATAACATTGACAAACATAAAGTATTTGGCCACACTTGATGGCAGCTTTGGATAGATTCCGATGGGGCCTTACAGTGAATTTCTTTCAATGCAGAAGAAGTTGATTTATGCTTTTATTCTATGAATTACACATAAAAGTGCTGCTTTCCTTGTCTTTAAAGATTTGTTCAGTGGTTTTCAACCAACTTGAAACGAACTGAAATCTCACACAGAGAATGAATATAACATTTATGAATGACTCAAATACTTTGAAAATAATAACTGATTCATCTCACATGCAGCGAGTCATTGCAACCCAAGATACCACTGGCTTAAACGCCCTAAAATCAGATGCAATCTTTAATCTGCAGGCACATTCCAAGATTAGCACAGTTTGGCAGCCTCAAGTCATCATTCAATTATCATTGTCGATATCCAATCTATACTGTAAAAACATGGTGGTGCAATACAGTAAGCCAGAATGGACAAACTAAACCCCTGTGGATTGAGAACTATGGTTGAGAGATATGCAGCTGCAACATCACCATTAGATGCCACTAAATCCTACACACTGCACCTTTAAGGTGATCTCAAGCTTATATAATCACAAGTGAATAGGAATGGAAATAATTGACCTAAATCTGATGGAATGGACCTTTAATCCTGAATAATCAAATGCATCTTTTTTTACAATGAGGCTCATGAATGGGATGTAGATTTGGGAAAAAAATGGTGCTATAACATCCCATGTGACCAAAAGCATCAGGATAGTCTCTGTCTTCAGCACTGAGCATCACCATCTAGGGTGTGTGTGTGTGTGTGTGTGTGTGTGTGTGTGTGTGTGTGTGTGTGTGTGTGTGTGTGTGTGTGTGTGTGTGTCTTCCTCCAGCTTTCGTTATGATGCTGCAGTCCCTCCGGGCGTCTGCCGCTCATCGCAGACACTAACTGATCTGCATACTGATTTCCATTTAAGATAGCTACGCCCGCTAGCCCGTCGTGGCAGCCGCTCTCCATTCAAGCCGAGCAGCATGGCGTGCTTGCGTGTTGTGTAATACAGTGTAGTAGGGTGCATTTGAGGTGAACACGGCAGCTATGCAGCGAGAGCGAGAGGGAGGGAGGGATGGAGGGAGGGAGGGAGGGAGGGAGGGGGAGTGAGACGACAGAGAGGTGCAGAGATTTGGGCAGAGAGAGAGTGTGAGAGCATCCCTAACTGCCGTTGTGTCTATTTATAGCCCAGCCCTACTCCACAGTCCTAAGATGCTCTACTGCCTCCCACGCACCCACATCAGCCCACACACACGCACACACACGCACACACACGCACACACACACACACACACACACACACACACACACACACACACACACACGTTGTCAAAAAGATTTGACATGCGAGCGCAGGGAGGTTTATTTTTGCTCAGAGCTCACAGTCAGAATAAAAGCTGGATCTATGAATGAATGAATGAAAGGAGGAAGAGGTGGGGAAGGTGTGTGTGTGTGTGTGTGGCAATCGAGGTCAGTTTGCGCCTCATCGGGAGCTCTGCAATATTTCACCCTGTTTATCAGCGAGAGTGTGAGCGGCAGAAAGAGGAACTGGGTGTATATAATTGGGTGGGGGAAGAGTGGAGGAGGCAGCGTCGCTCCCTCACAATAACTAGTTGTTTGTCCTGTCAGATGCGTATGAAAGAGCTTTGGAGGGAAAGCGAGGGAGCAGCAGCAGCAGCGACAGCAGCAGCAGCAGAGGAAGAGGAGGAAGAGGAGACATATTAATCCATCCCTTCTCTCTTTTTTTATTATTATTTTTTTCTTTCACTTCCTTCCAGGCTGAGTCACTGCTGGTGAGGAGGAAGGTCTGGAGAGGGAGCAAGAGAGGAGGAAGAGGAAGAGGAGGAGGTAGTGGTGGTGGTGGAGGACCGGCAGACGAAGAAGAAGAAGAAGAGAAGAAGGAGGAGGAGGAGGAGGAGGAGGAGGGAGATAAGCCACAACAGGAAGCAAAAGGACACACACGCGTCCACAAACACAAGTCTGTGTGTGTGCGTCCGAGTGTGAGAGCGAGAGAGCGAGAGAGAGAGAGAGAGAGAGACTGCGCGAACAAGAGGGTGAACGGGAAAGGAAGGGAGGGAGAGTGACGCGGAGGCTGGGAGAGCCTGCCTCCCCCCTCTCCCCCCACCTCCTCCTCCTCCTCCTCCGCCGCCGCCGCCTCCTCCTCCTCCTCCTCCTCCCCCACCACCACCACCACCACCACCACCTTCTCCTCTCCTCCTCTCCCTCTCTTTCTCTCCTTTCCTCCCCTCCTCCCTCCTCCCTCCTCCCTCCCTCTCCCTCTCTCTCTCTCAGCGGAGCAGGCGTGTAGCGGCATCAGACTCGGCGTGAAGGAACCATGAGCGATGTCACCATCGTTAGAGAGGGATGGCTTCAGAAACGGGGTAAGTACATTCAGTACCTCTCCTTTTTTTCCCCTCTCCTCCCCTCCCCTCCCCTCCCCTCCTCTCTCTCTCTCTCTCCCTCTCACTCTCCTCTTCTTCTCCTCTGCCTCTCGTCTAGACTGAGGGCCTGGCCGTGTCTGTCCACATGTGCTGGTGGGAGGATGTTTGCAATTGTGTGTGTGTGTGTGTGTGTGTGTGTGATCACATAGCTGTCTGATTATCTAGTGTGTGTGCATGTACGCATGCATGTGTGTGTGTGTGTGTGTGTGTGTGTGTGTGTGTGTGTGTGAGTGTACGTATGTGCCCCCATAGGGATGTATGTCTTTTTATTATAAGCTTGTCTGGCAGTTTGTTTGCTAAGCCTCTATGTGCCTCAGACAGGTTGTGTGTGTGTGTGTGTGTGTGTGTGTGTGTGTGTGTGTGTGTGTGTGTGTGTGTGTGTGTGTGTGTGTGTGTGTGTACAGTAGATAACATGTACCAGGCCTGGTGTTGCACAGTATGTGTGTGTGTGTACTAGTCGGAGGTATTATTCAATATGGTCCATTGCTAAGTTGGTGAGTGGTGGTGTCACTGGGTCACGTGACATGGAGGGTTAGCTGGGGTGGAGTCATGGGGGGACACTGTCAGCACATCCTGTTTACAACCACATTAATAACCAATGGGGGGGAAAAGAAAGAAATGTCAAAGATAGAACTTCCCTGTTCTCACGGCTCATGATCAGTTGCTGCAACAGGTGACGAGTCATTATAGACGGGGTCAAAGCCGCGCTGCATCACACGGTTGTTGTTGTTGTGATGCTGACTTTATGGCACTTGAACCACAACGTCATGGGGTCATGTGTCTGCTGCTGCTTCCTGAAGGCACAGGCACATGTGGGTTTTAGAAGGGGTTGGACAAGGACGAGGGAGGGGGGGGGGTTCCCATGTTTTTAGGCCAATGGGCATCATCCTACTGACGATGTGATGGTGTCTAGGAATGCGTAACACAAACTGTTGCACAGGAAGTGATGTGGAGACACAACACGCTGAAAGGGCTGCTGGGTAATGTAGGCCATGGCACAGCAGGGGATAACAACAGTGCTGCCCCTTCTCCATCCTCTCTCACACACTTTCACCATTACGGTGCAAAGTGCTGACACACAGGGAGGATCTTTCTGTGTGTGTATGTGTGTGTGTGCATGTGTGTGTGTGTGTGTGTGTGTGTGTGTGTGTGTGTGTGTGTGTGTGTGTGTGTTCCAGCTTGCCACTGTGATCCTCAGACAGTCGTCTGTGCATATTAAGAGGAACACATCGCCCCCAGTCACGACGCAGCGCTGCCACTGCTTTCGTCAGCGTGTGAGGCAGAAAGAGGTTTTGGGTTTGGAGGGAGAGGAGGGAGATAAAGGGAGGGGGGGGGGCTTGTTTGTGTCAGGAATATGAATGTTTGTCTGCATCATATGCTAAATCTGTGTGTGTGTGTGTGTGTGTGTGTGTGTGTGTGTGTGTGTGTGTGTGTGTGTGTGTGTGTGTGTGTGTGTGTGGATAGGAGCAGAGTTGGGTTGCTGACTCACTGTCCAGGTCGTGACTGCAGTTTTAAAACATTAGACAGCTTTTTTTTTTTTTTACTGAAACCAAAGAGTGAGAGACACAAACGGAGGGAGTGAAAGAAGCAGTCTCTCCTTTGCACCAATTAGAGTGCAAATAGTTGTGTTTTGACTGTCTGTAAGGCCTCGTGCTTATTGTTGTGTTTTGAACTGTGCAAGTAAAGGCCCAAAGACACAAAGGTGAAGTGAAAGGTGAATGAAAGAAAGAAAGAAAGAAAGAAAGAAAGAAAGAAAGAAAGAAAGAAAGAATGAATGAGTGAGTGAATGAATGGTGTTCAGAGATATTTGCATTAGTGCCGTCCCTGTATGCAAAAAAAACAAACATTTTGTTTTTCAGTTGTTGGAATTGAATCCATATATGCACACGTCCCATCACTGCTCATATTACAATACACAAGCCCTTTAGCATGAATGCATTCAGATATCAATAAGCTGATAAGGTGAATCAATAACCCAATAGTGAGTCCTACATGATGGATGCACTGGCGTTGTTGAGACTCTGTTTCAAGAGATCAATTCTCTCTTATTGGACTAATGAGTGGACGTAGTAAAGATGGTACCGGCGATGACTTTGACCTTGTTTTCAGCTGTGTGTTGTTATGAAGGGACCCTGTTTGTCAGCGAGTGTGTAGCTTTCGCTGTGACGAGCCACGGAGCCATTAGAGTAATTCAATTCATTCAGTCAAACGGGACAGATGTGAACGGAACATTGAAACACGCTGCGGACCGATCCGCTTACATATGTCACTGGATGCGGATCACAGGGAGTATGTATAATGGATTACGTGTTATAGTGATATCAAAGCTTCGGGCGGTTTCAACTTGAAGCTTAAGTGATTCCTGCAGATGTTACAAAACATCAATAGGAAACAAAAAGCATAAGAGATGATGGTAAAGTAAAAGGAGTAGTTGAAGGGATCAGTGAGATATTTGTGTTCCTTCGTCTTGGAACACGATGACAAACCTCAGGAACATCACCTCTGCAGCGCAGAGAGAGAGAGAGAGAGAGAGAGAGTGAGAGAGAGAGAGTGTGTGAGAGAGAGAGAGAGAGAGAGAGAGAGAGAGAGAGAGAACACTGTGTCCTCAGATGACTTAGCCTTTCTGTACTCACCCACCACAGCTGTAATTTCCTTCCTCCTTTCATTAAAGCCGCGCGGGGGAAGGCATTCAGCTGCATTTCTATATATCTTTAGAAATAATAGAGAGAGAAATACATATCAGGATATGTCGTGTACAGTCTGATATACATATATATATATATATATACATATATATAAGAGGCAGGAGAACTGATATATGGCAACCTGTTATTCTCATCTTCATTCTGTAGACATGATAGAAATGATGGATGGATGTGAGGTGTGGATACAGCTTTGGATGACATGTTTACATGGACACCAATAACACAGTGTGCACAGCTCTATCAATATATATATTTGTAACGTTCTTTTAAAGGTGTAGCCTGGAGAGTTGGTTTAGTCCCACTGTTGCTGGTGGGCAGGGGAGGGGCCGACTTTATCTGCTGTTTGTACAAGCTCAGGGGCTGATGGATGAGGCCAATGTGGGAGTAGAGAAACTTGCAGTTCCCATGGTGGCCACATGAGGCTGGCTCCAAGACTGAGTCAATCCCCATAGATTCCCATGTTAGAATGGTTAGAGGTGAATTTCAACATGTTTGAAACGTGGTACAAACCACAGTTTTGGTCTTAATGAGTCACATGTGTCACCGTGACAACGGTACGTTGGGTGAATTTGTACCTAATTCGCTAATGAATTTTGAAATTATGCATAATTAAAGGCGTGGCCTCTTGAGTGACACCTGAGCTGACCTGCCTGCCACATTCTGCTCTACCTGTGCTCCGCCTCTTTGCCTGTTTTTGGATAAACCAGGAAGTAGGAGGAGTAGCCTCATAAGCACTCTGCAGAAACCTATGGGTGACGTCACGGACACTAAGTCCATCTTTATTTACAGTCTATGACACCAACCCACAAATCCTTCGCACTATACCTTTAATGTGATCACGGCTTATTCCTAACAAGACTAACATTGTTTACAAGTCAGTGTTTGATGTGTATTGTCAGCCATGGCACTGTGTCGAATGTGTTGTTTAAGGGGTTCAACATTGAAGCCATTTCCATCACATGACCCGTAAAAAAAACAAAAACATTTGAATCTGAAGTGCACTCACTTCATTCTCTACCTGGGCCAGTAGTTTGCCGTCTGTCAGCCCGCGTGAGGCCACAGAGGTCACTGCCAGCCGCTGTTGTTGAGGATACTGTTTCCTCCAGCAGCATCAGCAGTCAGCACAACAGATGGCCAGGAGGGAGGAGAGGACGAGAGACACTGAAGGAGAGAGAGAGAGAGAGAAAGAGAGAGAGAGAGAGAGAGAACCATTATCTTTTCAATGACATTGACTCTATTCTGTTTTACTGTGCAAAGCTAATCATCTATCAAAGTGAAGAGGAATTTTACTCATTTTTTAAAATGATCCTCCTTTAATCATTCTTTGCCTTTTAAGATGTCATCATCACCCACGGGGACGTTCCAAACTGTCGAGATAAAACACATTTTCATTCATGCCTTTTGTGCACAAGTCTCAGCATACACATTATGTTTGGGGTGAAGTTTCATACACACAATGTTCAATGCAATTTGTATTAAAAACAAAACAAAACAAACACTTCTGTGACTATTCAAATAAAAGTCCTTGGATTTGACTTCGATAGAAATTCCGTTCATTCATAATATTAGAAGGAGCCTCTCATTGAGTGTTTCTCTTTCCCTCTGCCTCAGTGGCTTTGGGCTCTGCATTAAACTGAATGCTGTGGTGGTGGTGGTGGTGGTGTTACAGGGGGATGGGAACACCGTCACCGGCGTGATCGAAATGTTTGTTTCTCACATCTCCTTTAATGTTGTTTGTCTGCACGCCGCATCTTTAATGTCGCCTGTCAGAAAGCGACTTCATTAGCGGCGACATGCCTCACTTCTTTGCTGGAGAACCTATTTCTGTGTCTCCCGTCACGTCACTCGTCGCCTTGATCTCGTGTCAGAGAGCGAGTCGATGCACGAGGCAGCGCGCACCTGTAATTCCCTTCCCCTTCCATCCACACACAGATATACTAAATCCCCCAGGGGATAGACTGCGCTGTGCTGTGTATGTTCGACTGCTGAGGGGTTCAGCGGGTGCAGTGCAGTGTGGCAGCCATCTTGGCTCTGTGAGTTCAGTGAGTTCAGTGTTTCTGGAGGCTGGCTGGCTGGCTGGCTGGCTAGATCAGGTGGCAGTGCCAGATCTCTGATATCAATCACCAGCCGCTGCTGCTGCTGCTGCTGCTGCCGCCGCCGCTGTCTGTGGTGTCGCCCTTCTACTCTCCTCTCCTCCTCTTCCTCATCTCCTCCACCTCCTCCGTGCTGTCAGCGCAACTTACTCCTTTTTTTTTTTTATTGCCATTCACACTCTCCTCTCCGCATCCCTCTCTGTTTCCTCAAACCATGAATATACGGGGCAGTGGCGGACAGTGCGGGCTTTGTTATGAATGGCATCCTCCGGCAACATCCGGAGGAAGTGTGTGCTCCAGTGTGGCTTTTACAAACTGTCTCCATTGTCCCGAGAGTGACTCACTTCACACTGCAGAGAATGGCAGGCTGCCAGACAGTCAGTCAGTCAGTCAGTCAGTCAGTCAGTCAGTCAGACAGACAGACAGGCAGACAGACAGGCAGACACAGGCCAGCAGAGAGCGTGCGCAGAGCTGACGGACAAACGGCACATGAAGGACGGGCAGAGGCCGATGGTTTGTGACAGATACAGGCGTCACGGCGCAGAGGCAGACGACCCGTCGATCCAGCGGAGACCTGCCGACAGCGACGCTGATGAGTTATGACATTCACAAACAGCCGTTAGAGAGAGTGGTGTGTCACCTTTGTATCCAGTGAGACAGCAAGTTCTCATTTTCCCCCTGAAATGAGATTAAAGTGTTTATCGAAGCCATGGCAAAAATATTTTTGTGGAGAAGATCCAGCCAGCCATGTTAAAATGGTCGGAGGTGAATTAATCTGGTACAAACTTTTGGTCTCAATCAGTCGCATCTGTTCCCATGACAACTGTATGGGGGTGGGGGTGGGGGTGGGGGGGTTGCATTTTTTTCGAACTCATATTGAGGTTTGAAATTGTGCATAAGTAAGGGGCGTAGCTTCTCGATCAACACCTGGGCCGAGCTTGTGGATGCTGCAACAGCGCCCTTTGCCCCAGATGAACCAGGAAGTAGGGAGGAGTTAGGCATCGGCAAGATGGCGACGAGTGAACCGCCCATTACGAGCCTCGTCAGCACTCCGCAGAAAGCTGCGAGTGGCGCCACGGACGTGGCTGCGTTCTCTAATTTGGTCGGCGGCTAAGAGGAGTGTTGACAGTGTTAGTGTGATGTACTTGATGCTTTCTGAAAACCTCTTTTACAAGTCATTCATAAAAAAAGTTATTCGCTTCATCTGTTCTGTTCTGGCATCACTCCCCCCCCCCCCCCCCCCCCCGCTTGTGTAAGTCTGGTCATAAATCGCCGAAACGACAGGCATCCGCCGCCCACTCGCTCGTCGTTTTGTAGCTCTCAACTTCTCCTAAACTCATACGCACCTGCAGATGAGTGAGAGCCGTTACCTTAAAATGTGCAGTGTCGGAGTTAAATCGCCGGCGGCGGTACAAACTCTGCAAAGTCAGTCAGTCAATAAGATCAGTGGTAAGTGGTAGGAAGCTTACATCCTCATAAGGGGGGGTGGGAGGGGGGGGGTGGGCATGCAAACAGAGAGATGGATTAATGGGTTTGTGAGTGAATGAGGTTATTCNNNNAGGAAGTAGGGAGGAGTTAAGCATCGGCAAGATGGCGACGAGTGAACCGCCCATTACGAGCCTCGTCAGCACTCCGCAGAAAGCTGCGAGTGGCGCCACGGACGTGGCTGCGTTCTCTAATTTGGTCGGCGGCGAAGAGGAGTGTTGACGGTGTTATTGTGATGTACTTGATGCTTTCTGAAAACCTCTTTTACAAGTCATTCATAAAAAAAGTTATTCGCTTCATCTGTTCTGTTCTGGCATCACTCCCCCCACCCCCCCCCCCCGCTTGTGTAAGTCTGGTCATAAATCGCCGAAACGACAGGCATTCATAAAAAAAGTTATTCGCTTCATCTGTTCTGTTCTGGCACCCCCCCCCCCCCCCCCCCGCTTGTGTAAGTCTGGTCATAAATCGCCGAAACGACAGGCATCCGCCGCCCACTCGCTCGTCGTTTTGTAGCTCTCAACTTCTCCTAAACTCATACGCACCTGCAGATGAGTGAGAGCCGTTACCTTAAAATGTGCAGTGTCGGAGTTAAATCGCCGGCGGCGGTACAAACTCTGCAAAGTCAGTCAGTCAATAAGATCAGTGGTAAGTGGTAGGAAGCTTACATCCTCATAAGGGGGGGTGGGAGGGGGGGGGTGGGCATGCAAACAGAGAGATGGATTAATGGGTTTGTGAGTGAATGAAGTGATAGAGTAAAGGGAGGCAGAGCTGGATAAATGAATGAATGGATCAATGAATGGAGTGCTGATCACTGCAGAGGGAACAACTTGGCTGGAGGAGGAGAGAGAAGGGGTGACGGGAGGAGAGGTTGAGTAATGGGATTAGTTTGTGGCTCAGGATCATCGAAATGCTGACTTCAAACATTTGATCACAGTCTGGACGTGCATTACTACACATACTCTCCGGGACTGTTGTTGTTTGCATTGTTGTTTTATGATATCTGTCACCTCCCCACACGAGGCCGTAAACTGTACGGCGGAATTTCACTTCATTGAGAGCTGCTACGCTATCGATCAACGACTTTTTGATGAGGAGCAAACTTCATGTTTGATCTACTGGAAAAAACAAATGATGCACAGTGGATTTATTAGTTTGTTGTGTCATTTCATCTCGTGTATTTTGCCGCACAACAACACTTGTGTTCATTTCCGAGTGAGACGGCGTCATCAGTTTTCGCAGAGAGGTTGTGTAAGGTCAGAGACTCTGTCCTCTTTCACTTCCATTGTTCACTTTGCATCAAGTGTCATTTCACAAAAGTATTATACATTCGTTTCTGCTGTGTTTGATTATGATAATCAGCTTTTTAGTCATATCATTTTGAGTTCTATCAGATTTGCATTAGACCAGTGGCGTTAAACATCTGGCCCGCGGGCCCAAACCGGCCCGTGAGTCGCCTGTTGATGCTCGAGGTCGTTCATAATGTTTTGTAAGACGGATAGTTTCGTTAAATGTGAACATTATGTACTTTTTCATATTCAAGCAAAGGGAAAACTTTGGAGTTGTTATGCAATGATTTGACTGGTCCGGCCCACTTGTGATCAATGTGTGGCCCCTGAATTCAAATGAGTTTGACAGCCCTGCATCAGACCAAAGTGTCAGAAAGTAGTGAGGTTCCGTGGGCTGGTAGGTTGGTGCAGGCTTTGGTGTGATTAGAGGAGGCAGGTTAGAGTGGGGGTTGGTTTGGATGATTTAGGCCGACAGATTAGGACCTAGTGTTTAACAGCTACTGAATCCGTGCAGACCTGAAGCGTGTGGTCACATGTCATGTGTTACTTTTACTATGACCATCAAAAACTCTTCATTTTGAGCGCATCCACCTTTCCTGTAGCGCTGCGGTCCACTGTCCATCATATCGTCCCAACTTTTTAATTGCATTGTCAGCCATTTTTAAGATGAAGTTAGCCTAGCTCGCTCTTTCCGACGCAACACTTGAGTTATGTTTTCCTCTATATGTTATCTAACATGAAAGGCATTCTTTGACTCCTCCCCCCTTACGTCTGACACTTGTATGAATTTGAAGTATTTGCTTGTTGAAGGTGTAGACTCCAGATCCGACACGTACCGGATACATCAATCCGTGGCCTAATATTATGGTCTGCCTCTGTCGGCTGTGGCTTGCTCCTGTTATACTTGACTTAATAGTTAAGCTGCATGCTGATGTCACCGCGACCAGGTTAAAGGGACAGTCGGGTCTATTTATAGCCCCCTCACCTGTAATCTGTTTCTGACAGGATTAACTAAGCCACTACAGCCGGAGCCCGCTGTACCACCGCACGGACACACCGAAAATGCCAGCCCTGAATAAATATTCACGGGGATGCACAGCGCGTACAGTACAATACAGTACAGCGTGTTCACTTCCTGTACCAGACACACAGGAGCAGAAAATGCGATCAACTTTGGGAGTATTCAAAGCAGAGAGGGACAAATGCACATCTGTTTTCAACCAACCAGATGCCGTGACTTCGCGTAACTACATTACATGCTCATGTTTCTGTGTGTGTGTGTGTGTGTGTGTGCACTTGCGTATTCTACAATTCACTTAGCCGACGCTTTGATCCAAAAGCGACGCACAACACGAGCAAAGACCTGGACTGGAGGAGCAGGATGGGATAGGTGATGCAGACTGCTTTAAGTATTTTTTTTTTATTTTGTATTTTTTTTTCTGTAGCTATGAAAGTGCTAACATCACAGAGTCATCATATGAAAAACAGTTCAGCAATCTCATCCAGAGATCAAGGGAGGAGTCGAGCCAGTGACTCGGGGCCTCTGTGTGATGGCATCAGCGGGGTCTTTCATTAGCAGATGGTAGTGAAGCGGGGGGGGGGGGGGGGGGGGGGCCGGGGCGAGGGGGGGGGGGGGGGGGGGGGGGGGGGGGGCGTAGGCCCGGACGATGGAGTCCAGGTCGGCCCGAGCCTCTCCAGTTATTGTTCTGTAAACGAGCACCAACGGTTTGGAGCTGCTGCATATATTTTGTCATGTCTCACGGAAAATGGGACAGAATATTTCCTCGTCCGTCTCCGGTTGCCAGTTCTTCAGTCATTAATTAGCCATCCACGATAACCCCCCCCCCCCCCCC
>JAFBJT010112060.1:8745-28057 GCA_016785325.1 Chascanopsetta lugubris | reverse complement strand
GGATGTATACGTCTTCAGGGCACGGGGACAAGAGCAAGCAAGGAGGAGATGATGTTAAATGTGACAAGATGAAGGGACTGAAGGGGGGTCCATTAAATGTTAATGGAAGGCATTTGGGGGGGTGAGGGGGGGGTCATTGGATGGCTGTTTGCAACAAGAGGAAATGTCAGCAGTCCGAAAAGTTTGAGTGAAGCGGTTCTACGGAAACAAAGTCAAACAGGGCAGCTGGCATATTGTAATCCCTCAAAGTGAATATCAGCAAACCAGCAGTAGACACACACACACACACACACACACACACACACACACACACACACACACACACACACACACTCACATACTCACTCACACATTCACACACACACACACACACACACACAGACACTGTATATAAAGCAGAGCACATTTTCAGCCTGCCAGCAGTGTGAGTAAGCATCTCTCTCTCTCTCTCTCTCTCTCTCTCTCTCTCTCTCTCCCTCTCTCTCTCTCTCTCCCTCTCTCTCCCTCTCTCTCCCTCTCTCTCCCCCTCTCTCTGTGTGTTTAATGGGGCGCCGTGCACAGCAGCACTTTCAGAACTGTGGATCTAGAACAATACAGGAAACAATACACAAACACAACTAGGTCATACGAACCAACACCCAAAGATACGCTCTCAGCCACGATGCCGCCTGATGCCGCCTCTCGCTTCCTCTCAGTCTGTCAGTGAATTTCGGATGAGGCCAAAACACTTCATCAAGATCACGTGCTTCTTTACATATTCATGCTGCAAAACAAACGTATTTGTGCCGCACCTCGTATTTGTGCCGCACACCTGAGGTGTCATGACCCGGCACTCTTTGCCCCTAAATCCAAGGTGTCGTGGATCAGAAAAGTACAGCATCACACCTGAGGATGAAGAAAACACACTGGAATGGTTGTCACTCCTGCTGGTTGCATCCACACCCAAATGTCTCACTTGACTTTCCATTCATCCCGGCAACTTTTCACGAGCCGTCACGTAATCAGCTCCCTTATTTGTGGGTCATCGAAATGTCTGTATTCATAGTCAAGTTACTGGGCTTCCTCTGAGCCCATGTTGCCTCAGATGCTTTTCTGCGGGTGGCCACCGGGTGCAGTATCGCTCTGTGAGTACAGCCCCGTCAACGGATCCGGGGGTCCGCTGGTTGTAGCCTCCCCTGTTGCTGAATCTGCCTCCTTTGCTGTTTCTTCATCGGCCCGAGATCCGTGTTGGACCGCGTCGTTGGTTCAGCGCAGGTTTTTTTTTGTTTCGCTCGGGAATTTCGGAGATGCCGTCTCTTCTGCAATTACTTAGCATTAGCGGCTACGCCTGAAGCGTTATTGAGCTTCAGGCGTGATGAGCTTCACTCACATGATGGTACCATGTGAGTGATCATTAGATCGGACACACGGGCTGAAGAAGGGAATTCTATACCCCACGTGTTTCACTCCATTTACAGCTGTAAAGCGTGTTGGTTTTCCGGCTCACTCGCGCTCCGTGATACAGCTCTACACCTACAGACACGCCACAGTTTTCCTCAGCTATCGATTTCCCCTCGTTTCCCTCTCTCTTTCCCTTGTCTACCCTCTTCAGTCACTGGGCTGCGCAAACCGGACAGCAGTGTATCAGCGTGATCAAGTGTGAACAGTGTATATATGCGAGTGTGTGGCTGGAAGAAAGAGAGAGAGAGAGAGAGAGAGAGAAAGAGAGCGAGAGGCACTTACACAGACACAGACGGAGAGAAATTGGTCACACCTGATTGCAGGTGGGACGCTTGAAATACATTTATTCTGACGGGGCCGAGGAATCCGGGCGAGGGCTCGATAACATGCACGGCTGCAGACGACACGTGTACTTTACGCGCTGACGTATCGACCGCGCATCGTGTTTGTAGGCGTTGCCCAAAGAGGAGTGTGCTGAAGTGAGTTGATGTCTTTCAGGGCTGTCACATCCCATTGTGACCCCACAAATATAGTATCTGATGCACGGCCATGTGACAGGAGTAGGCGAGGACATATGGAAGCCATCTGGCTTTTTGCTCATCGCTGTGGTGTCGTACCATTGCACCTGACCATATGGGACCTTTCCAGGTGGTGGTGATACAGGCATACATAGGGTCCTTGCCCGAGGGCACTTCAGCATGGGGGATGGATAAGGCTGGAATCAAACCCAGAGCCCTCTCGTTGCAGTCGGACTCCTCGGGCCACTCGTTCCCGAACCATCGCGTTGTCAGATGCTTATCCAAGATTGGGTCACGAGCACCATTGCACCCGACCACATGGGATCTCTCCCGCAGGTGGTGATGCAGGCTTACATGGGGTTCTTGCCCAAGGGTACTTCAGCATGTGGGATGGATAAGGCTGGAATCGAACCTATGACCTTCTAGTTGCAGGGGCAACTGCTCTGGCCATTCATTCCTGAATCTTCTCAAGCGTCAATAAGGACTTTACTCACACATCTAATGTTCATTGGCTGTCGTTGTCGATTTTGCATGCAAATAGGCATCAGTGTGCTGATGCAGAGAGAGGACAGGTTCACGTGGAGGTCAGACACTTGTAGTTATGAATGTGAACAGTCACATCCGGTCTGCGTGGAAGCAGAACCAGACAATATGGCCGGTAGCGCGAGTGTAGCCTACGCGTCGTAGATGGAGACGCTTGCCCTTAGCAAGTTGTTGAGTCAAATAGTTTGGATTTTGCCGATGAGACGATTTACAGAGACATGGCAACAATAAATAAATAAATATCCAGCAGAACCGATGAATTAGCAAAGTCGATGAGTCATGGAATAATCCCCTTGGCCGACAGTCTGAACTGGAGGACGCGCACATGCTTCTGTGTAAGACTGACATGAACATCCCTCAAATAAATAACTCTGTGTGACGGCTTGACAGGTCATAGCTGCTTTTGCCAGATTGATCCAGGAATGATTTATCATGAGTCAGTATACTGCTCGTGTGTGTGTGTGTGTGTGTGTGTGTGTGTGTGTGTGTGTGTGTGTGTGTGTGTGTGTGTGTGTGTGTGTGTGTGAGGTTTAGTGGGTGGTTACAGTTCAGGATGATGGGTGAAAGATTCCAAATGGCTGCATTTCATGTTTGTCAGCACTCCCACACACACTCTCTCTCTCTCTCTCTCTCTCTCTCTCTCTCTCTCTCTCTCTCTCTCTCTCTCTCTCTCTCCTCTCTGATATCCAAACCTCTTCATGTGCTCAAAGTGCACCCATTCTACACGGCAGTTCCTCCTTAAACTATTTTCCAGCTTCTAAGGAAACATTATATATCTGTGCAGCTCGACGTTGTCTCCTGTGCTCAACTTTCTAAAGAAGTATTTACGTGTTTTCAAACCCTTCATCACGTCAACACGGCATGTTTTCACAAGTTGTTGTCAGATCCTTCAAAGTGACACACACCTCCACTCTCTCATGTACCGCTGGTCTTTAACTGTTGCCGGCCTCTTGGCGTTGTAGAAAGAATTGGGCTGCGTTAGCTCGACGGGCCCTTTAAGTCATTAGCAAAGTGTATTAATGAGAGTGGTGCTTAGAAGCCCCCTGCAGACTGGAGAGTGTGTGATGTGGAGAGGATGAGGGCACTAATTCTCCAAAGTGCCCTATTAAGGAGAGGATTAGCAAATCCTTCCATTAGCCAAAGCCTTGAAGATGCTAGGCTAAAGCGAAGTAGCCGGACGAGGGCACGTGACGCGCGGCTAATTCGCTAGTTAGCATGACCGCTATGGAAGCTGGATACTGTAGCTCAGGAAACATGGCCGGCTCACTTAGACTCACATACACACAGGGCTGAATTTACATTCTCCTACAATTGTTTGAATACATTTAAATACATTAACGGGTTCATCCTCTGACACCTACATGGACTCGGGTGGTCGTCGACAGAGGGAGAGAGCCCGGGCTCATCGCTTTAAGAATAACGGCCGTGATCGAGCGCCACACTGACACTTAGCCAGGGTTTAATCATATATCGTTGTGATTGAATTAATTGTTCAAATGTGGACTTTCACACTGGGTTCTTACCGTTGAATCTGCTTCGACCCGCGCTCATTAATCATATGCATCAATGCGTGAGGATACACTCGCCTGAAATAACCCTTCAGCTCCAGCTGAAGAAGAAAATATATCTATATCCTTAACTAACTCTGTCCCGTTAATTGTCGTCAGGGTTTCGTGTCCATACGTTCGTATTTATCGCCTCCGAATTAGATTCGTCTCACTGATCCGAGTAACTGCAACCACTTTCACCACGAGGATCAGCTCCAGTAACTGGAAACTTTGAATTTTGTGCTGTGAGCTACTTTTCGTTTACCAGTGTCGCCTGTTTAAGATGAGTGTGACGTCACTGTGAATTAGGTGCAGGGCAACTCGGACAATTTTATGAGGGCCTCTAAATTGAATGGTGAAATTATACTTGAACTTTGTTAAACAAACATTTTATTCATTTATACACACACACTCGTGCACACACACTCACACACACACACACACACACATTTTTCATAATTAGAAAGCACAACCCCATAAAGCACCTTAAAACCCACGTCACCGGCTCTCATTTGTTGTTTTTGTTGACATCAATGACTGTAAAAAAAACAACAACACACGCTTCTCAATGTCTCAAACAGCGTGGAAAATGATGAATGGTCTGCATTCGTTTAGCAGTTGTTTAGCTGTGATGACCACTCAGGACTCTAGGACAACCACTCTAACCCCTTAGCCACCGTCACACCATTATCATAGAGTTGTTCACTTTGATGGGCTTTTATATAGTCATTGCTTTCATACCTGAAATGAGAAACATTTCACGAGCGTTTAACATCGGGTTCAACGCCAACCTTCCCCAATCCACATGCTGAAGTGTCCTTGGGCAAGATACATAACACTGCATTGCCCCACGTACTCACAGAGTACTACAAGTAGATGCTCTCTATGAATGTATGTGTGACCTGGTGAATGTAAACCGTAGAGCACATAAGAGCCTCTCCTCTACACCCTGTGTCCCAAGAGTGAGATGGGATGTCAGAAATCACCTTTGAGGAATGCGTATGAAGTGTATTTTCTCGTCATGTTTGGTTGGTGCCAGTAGGATGTTATACCTCTACTACAACGAGGAGCCAAATGGCTTCTGTGAGGCTTTGTACTGTAAGTGTTTGGTCAGCTATTCATTGACATGAAAGACATTGGCATATGGTATAGTTCTCTCTCTCTCTCTCTCTCTCTCTCTCTCTCTCTCTCTCTCTCGGTAACACACATTTGCTGATTTCTTTTTTTCTTTTCTCAGCACTATCCTAAAGCTTCTCTATCTTGGAATCTCTGGCTTAATTTTTTGCTGTGTCAGCAGATTAGTCTAGATGTGGCATTATACAGACTCCAGTGTCCCAGCTCGTGCGGCCCACACTGAAAGCAAAAAACACCCAAGTCTGGGGCGGGACTGAGGTGAAAGGAGCAGGCATGAAGGATGGAGCTGGGACCAGGATGGATGAGGGGCGGTGAAAGGGGGTAAGAGCATAGGGGCAAGAGTCTGGCTGGCCATCTGGGTAAAAGCATCTGAGCATTAAGACTGTGGGAGGTGACCGAGTGTGAGAAATGAAAGGGATGAAGAAGCGATGAATCAAAACATGCTTAGAGGGCAGACGGACGCATGTTGCCACCGGGGGTGAACGATAAGACAAGGGAGAGCGGGGTCACTAAAGATGGTCGGGAGGGACGGTGAAGGTGATGAGGAGGTGGAGGAGTGAGGCGGAGCGAAGACACGGCATCGTGTGGCAGCGTTAGGCGAGTGAAATGAAAATTGCAATGAGAGCGTGGCTCTGAAGTGATTGAGACTGAAAGGTAAGCACCCAGGGGGGTTGTTTTAGACAAGAAGGGAGATAACAGGAGAGGAGGTGGAGAGGATAGGAGGTAGAGGTGTTTGTGATGCCACTAGAGGCCTGGGAATGATGAAAGAATAGAGGAGGGGAGGAAAAAAGCGAGTGAAATCAGCACAAATAGTGTCTGGGCGCTGAGGAGCGTTCAGAGCACCAACAGCCAGGGGAGCGTGGATTGTCTATTCGGCAAGGAGAGAACATTCTACGCTACGGCTTCGGATTTACTTTTTTACGGTGCCTTACTTTGATAGTCTTCAATACACAGTATACTGTATATATATATATATATATATATATATATATATATATATATATATACATTGTGCTACTGATGAAGGAGTGGACATCATTTAATGATGGGAAGAGTTGCAGGACTGTGTTACACCTCTGGCTCAGGGATTGACCTCGCTCTTAACTCAATATTCAGTCGATTGTTGTTTTGATGAAATGGTTGGAATTTAAAATGGTGCCCCCGTGCAGATGGGTTTGTAGACCTGGATGCAGAGTTGAAGGAAGGGACTGGACAATGCTACCACATTTATACTTCTACCACATGGTGTTTATCATAAAGATATGTCAGTGAAAACAGTTAAACATGTGATTCACACGAATAAGGACTGAAGAGTGATCATTATGTCATGTTAGCTGAGGAAGACAACAGAAAAAAAAGTGTCGTAGTAAGAGCAGTGATGTCACGCGTCTCAATGACAGTATTTTACTATTGTCTCATTCATATTATATGGAAGCATCAGACCTTTCCAAGCAGTTCCTGAGCTCTGTTTCCATCCTGACCTCTTCCTGTATATATCTGTCTTCATCCCACTCTATTTCATGGTACATGATGATGGGTGTGAGACGCCCAACAGCTTCACTTCACCCGATGGTTCTGTCTTTTGTGATTGGTGCCTGCAGTGTGATGACCTGTAGAGTCAGAATTCTGTGCCCTGTTTTGAAAAGACATGACAAGGTCCCACCGGCAGCTCGAACCAGAAGAGAAGCTTGTAGAATCACTGTCTCGATAGGCTTTGAAAAGAACCTTTCAAATAAACCTTCTTCTTCTCTCCCCCTTCCCTTCTGTCTTCGTCCCCTCCTCCGTCCGTCCAGCCTGCGAGCTGATGAACCGCGGCATCCTGGCCCTGGTCAGTTCAATCGGCTGCATGTCGGCGGGCAGCCTCCAGACTCTGGCCGACGCCATGCACATCCCCCACCTCTTCATCCAGCGCTCCCCGGCGGGGAGTCCGCGCTCCGCCTGCCCGCCCACCGGCCGCGTCCCCGGAACCGATGACTACACCCTAATGGTCCGCCCACCCGTCTATCTCAATGAGGTCATCATGCAAGTGGTGTCTGAGTACAGCTGGCAGAAGTTCATCCTCTTCTACGACTCGGATTTTGGTAAGAAAACACCCCGTTATCGATTCGATGCCGGCAATGGCCGCCATGTTGAATTTATTCGGCATTCAGCGTTGTGAATGGTTTCCCAGCAGTGGTAGAACATTAGAGGCAAATAGCCAGATTAATGCCCCCTGCGCGCTCTCCATCTCTTTGTGTTTGGCAAATGAACATGAGAGCACAGCAACATGCCTCAGACATGGGCCTGCATATTTATATATACATGGAAACACTGAAGCAGGCACACACATGCATATGCATCTTTATACATGTGTCTGCTGGCGGCACGTCAGTCTGCTTGTGTGTGCGCGCGTGTGTGTGTGAGTGTGTGTGTGTGTGTGTGTGTGTGTGTGTGCGTGCGTGTGCCGTCTCATTCTGCCCTCCTTCTGCGCCTCTCTGTCCCTCCGCCCCCTCTCTTTCCAGTCCATTAACTCCAACATTACATCAGAAACATTCTATGTCCTTTTTTTTATAAAGTGCCACTCCGCTCCTTTAGTCTCTCAGCGGCTTTTCTGCAGAAATATTGTTTTGCCCATTTCTAGTACGGCAGAAATACAGCGGCCTTGTCCAGCACATGCGTCTCCCTGTCCCTGTCATCCTCCACCTGCTGAACCTTAAAGGTGCAGTGTGCACGATTTCCGTCAAGCACTGTCGCCACCATCTGCAGAAATAGAATCAGGATTACGAAGCAATCACAACATGACATTTCTATGAATGCTTGTTCACCTTGATGAATGACTCGCTTTTACATTACCCTAAAATGAGCCCTTTAATGTGTATTACGATATATACGATAGGTTCTCCTGCATGCTCAGAAGGGCGAGGGTGAGCTGATGGACACAACACACTGTGCCTTTAACATCATCACTTATAGTTGCAATGCAAATGTAACAAGACTCAATCATAGGCCCTGTATGTAACTAATACAGGGTGCGTACGGAAATAACGTATTTTAGCCGTCACTGCATTGTGGCAGAGGCTGCGTGACGTCTCTGGTCTCGAAAGTTTGATTTGCATTGAATAGAATCAGGCCCATGTACCTTAGACAAAGTGCGAGGAAAGTTGGGAATGACGGCGGTCCAAACAAACCTTGTAAAAACCTCGTCCACACTCGCTCGCTCAATAGAGACACTTGAGCACTTTAAGTTGAAAACCAACAGAAAACAGCGGAGACCCTGAGCGGCTGTTCGTACCTGATAAAACGAGCCCACAATGAAAGGCAGGACATTTTGAACGTGGCGGCGCCACGTGCCTGCGGGCCGTGGATGGTCGCTGTATGGTAAGTCATTTGCCGCACATTCCCCTTCGCATGTAGGAGGCTAATTTAACTTTCATGCGCATCAGTCAGAAGACAATGCATCGTGCACGGCTTTTAATGAGCCGAATTCTTCAAAGCACGTGTCATTCAGGCTTCATGGCGGACGACAAACAGGTGCGGGATTTCATTCATCTGTTCCCCGTCCATCCAATTACCTCCGCGTCCGCTATCTATTCAGCGCGTCCCCTAAAGGTGAAGTCTGTAATTGCTCTCTTAAACAGATCCCATTATGTACAAGGGGATCCTCTCCATTGGCGTCTGAAGTCATCACAATAGCGGGTAAAGCACAGCCAACCGTTTCATTCATGCTCTCTCTGACTCACGAATGGAGCGACAGCCAGAAGAGAGAGAGAGAGCGAGTCATGGGTGACTTGGCCGCTGTCAATGGCGCTGTCCTCCTGGCCGCCGTCTCCTCCACTCAGTTAGTGTACAGTGTTTTCGAGTGAAGCTTTCACCATAGGGCTGATGGGAAAGGGTGGGATGTAGTCCACCATTAAAGGTGCAGTGTGTAGGATGATTTTTGTCACTTCTAAAAATATTTCAAAACAATGACCTACTGACACTTTCATGAGTTTATAATCACCTAAATGTTTTTTTTTTTTCCCATTACCGTTAAATGAGCCCATTGATGTATATTTACATGAGGATGGGTCCTCTCTACGCGGGCCGCCATGTTTTTACAGTAGTAAAAGTGGATGAATTAAACATGACGGACATAACATGCAACTTCACCGCTAGATGTCACCCAGTCTTACACACTGCCTCTTTAAGGGTATACATTTATTTCTTTTTTTTATCATCTGTTTGTTTAAGATCACTGGAAATTAGAATTTGTCCTCAACCAATTTGATCTGGTTACATAACAGTCAAACAAGTGAGGCAATATAATGACAGGACCGGTATTTGAGAATGAAAAACCTCCACCTGTGGCATCACCCATTAGTTCGTGGCACGTGAGAGTTACAGCAAATAGAAAGCAGTAATTTAGTGTGGAACCATTGCCTGTAGCCATGATGGGGCTCCATTTCACTCATTGTAGTCAATTAACCCAATTAATGTGTTGTATGCATTGATCTCCCGCGGTGATCTGTGGTCGTGGGGCTGTTTTGCAATGCGCTCCACACACACACTCACAAGAGGCATTACAGTGTATTGAATATGTCTCATGAACGTACTAACCACCGGGCTCCACCATCCAGCTACTATCGGATGAATATTGACCAGGGGCTAAAGTGGCGCTGCTGGAAACGCGTGTCCCTGCACGCCGCCGATGTCAGCACAAATTAATACCTTAATTGAATTAAGGCTTTTGGAAAGAGCCTTTTCCCTGCATCGCGTACAGTAATTGGCAGGTAACTCGGCTGAGGCGTGCCAGGAGCCCGTTCTCCTCGGTGTGTGGAGCACACATGAAGTAACTGCTATTGTCAGACTGACTCATGATGGATGGCCGGGGCCAACGCTGTAGGATTAGTATCAAAGTGGGAATCTCCCCACATGTCAGGAAGAGGCATTACGCTCGATCCAAAAGGCGTAAGAGCCTTTTAGCCTTTTATTTATTTTTTTTTCATTTTGAAGGTGTGTTTGCTTTTCTTTTTGCATTTCAGTTCAGGTGTTAAACTCTACAGCACACGACTCCTTAAAGGTACAGTGTGTACGATTTGGCGACATCTATCGGTGAAGTGGCACGTTGGATCCATCGGCTCACCATTCCCGTTGGAGCATGCAGGAGAAACCTTTGGTAGCCCCCGGTTGCCCTTAAACCACTTTTAGGGTAACGTTTAAAGCAAGTCATATATTGGGGTGATTATACAGTTGTAAAAGTTTCAGTATGTACTTGCCATTAAAGTTTAGATGATGTTTAGTGCACCTTTAATGTCACTGACTGACTCACTCTTTTGAATGAACAACCTCATTGGGAAAAATCCATAATGCCCCTTTAAATTCTGCATTACACTACTTTTTTTATTTTTTTTTACCTCACCTTCACTTAAACCTTATCTTATCTTACCCTTTGCCCCCCCACCCCCCCGCCCCCCCCCCCCCCCCACCTCTTGCCCCCCCGAGACACAATCTTCAATCATATTGTTCTCCAACATGGCGCGCTCCATTCACCATGCAACCCCCAACCACCTCCAGCGCACACTCGTGTGCGCGCAAACACACATGTTGTCGCCCCACTTAAATCCCCTCCATCCCCTCTTGCGCTCTGTGACCACCGATTCGCTTCTTGGATCCTCTGGGTTTTGGCAGCGCTGGTTCCCTCAGCCACAGAAGGCCCTTTAAAGATATCGCCCAGCGCTCCCTAATGGCTTCACCTCCTGCTCAAGGAGAGCGGGAGAGAGATACAGAGAGAGAGTGCGGGAGAGAGAGATGGCCTTTTCAGCGATGCTCCCAAAAGGCGCCGCCTCTGCTCAAGGAGAGTTCTTTAGAGAGCAGACAGCCGAGTGTGTCGTCTCAAATGAAGCCACGGCGCCACTGTCCCCGTCCCTATTTTCAGCTCTAGTGGTGCGTCGCGGACACTGAGAACACATGTTTTCTCTCTATCATCACAATCTCTCTTGCCGGCCTTTCATAATTCCCCCCCCCCCTCCCTCTCTCTCTCTCTCTCTCTCTCTCTCCCTCCCTCCCTCTCTTTGTTTCTGCTCTCCCTGAGGTGCCTTGTACTGTAAACGCTAATGTATTATAAAGGAAGGGAGGAAAATATACATGAGTGACACTTTGCTGTTGTTGAGCAAATGTGAGAAGTAGCACTTACTGGTAATAACACTGTTGGCATTTAGATGATTTGTTTTGTTTTGCTTTTAGCCAATGAGAGGATCCGCCCGCCCGTGGCACAGTATTAAGAGGTTATAGCCGGAGTAAAGAGGCTTTTGAGCGCGTGCTGCTTGTTAGGATGCCAGTCTTTTATTAGGTGAAAGTGCTCATATTGTGGACAGAGGCGCTCGGCTTCATAAAAGTGAAAGAGTGATAAAAAAACAAAAACAGTTGTACATATAGTCAGAGGTAAACATCTCTATGGATTGTAAAAAATCCCTTGGTGCATAATTTGCTTTTCAGGTGCAGACTGTACTTAACATGACTCCCTCACCTCAGATTGTTCCATATGCTATAAAAGCATGTTTATTGTATCTACATTTAAAATGTTGTACCTTAAGAGCAACCTCCATCTAAATTCAACTGTTTCCTCAGTGGAAAACTGTGATGTTGAACACCTTCCTTCACCTTAATGGTGAAAATGTCAGCCATGGTCGCATGGGTTCATAGAATGAAGAGTCGGTTGACTTTGAAAGAAATGGTTGCATCTGCCCTTTATGTTGGAGTGAACAAAGGGACATTCCTGACCGGGCAGGTGGAGGAGTGTGTTTAATGAACAGAGGGAAAACAAGAGATAAAGAAAGACGGATGGGCAAGGGTCAAATTACAGAAAGGTCTCGTTTAAAGGGGCAGTGTGTACGATTGTTTTTGTCTCTTCTATTGGTAGAAAAACTCTGAAAAAATGATTAAATACTGATATTTAGAGGTCAGATGTTAAGATATCTTTGAATTGTTTAGCTTGCTAAATGTTTGAAAACAAATAGTATAAATGATGGTTTCCACCCTAGTGCAGCCTGTCCCAAAGTCCTGCTGGTGTTGTTGGACAGTGAAGGAGGCTGCCACCTGTGACAGGTGTGTTGACACACATTAATCATAATCCTGCAAACTGTGCCTTTAAGCCTGCGAGAAAAAGAAAAGTCAGCAGAGTGGATAGTGGAATCTCAGTGTCTCTGTGGGTTTCACAAAGTAAGACATCAAACACCGGGTTGGAAACAGGAAGGTGCAGCAGGTGCTGCAGGCAGGAGGCTTCTGGGAGTGTCCTCTTTGAACTGCTTTGAATTCCAGGGAACAAGAGATGCTCGCATGTGTTGCACCTCTAGTGTGTATTTTCCCTTTGTTCCAAACCTATCCATTAAAAATGTCTTTTATCAGACATCACCACTGTTAAGGGAGGATATGATTAAAAGGTGCAGTGTGTACGATTTTGGTACATTATTGTCACTGAAAGGCGCAGTGTGTACGATTTGGTGACTTCTAGAGGTGAAGTTGCATGTCACCCTTCTGAGCATGTCAGGTGTCATTAAAACTCAATAGATGTTTAGTACGTCTGTAAAAACATGGCCGCCTCCATAGAGAGGACCCACCTCCTCATGTAAATATACATCAGTGAGCTCATTTTAGGGTAAAAAGAATGAATCATTTACGTGATTATAAATTCATGAAAATGTCAGAATGTTTTGTAAACATTTTTGAAGTGACAAAAATGACCAAAATCTCACCTTTAAATCTGTAGGTAAAAATGATAACCTGACATTTTTACGAATGTATACTCAGCCAGATGTATGACGTTCTTCTCACATTAAAATGAGCCCTTTAATGTATATTCAAATCAGGAGTGCGTCCTCTCTACGGGGGCCCCCATGTTTTTGCAGTAGCCCAGAGCGAACAGCTTAATTGGCAGCCGAGGGCCACCATAGGTTCTCCTGCATACTCGAGAGGGAAGAGTGAGGTGAGGGATACAACACAACACACAACTATGCCAATGTATGTCACCGAATCTTGCACACTGCACCTTTAAGGTCTCTCACGTCACATCACAAGCATCGAAGTTTGGAATTCACCTCAAAGTGAAGTGTTGCCATATTTCAATATGTTGCGCAGGAGGAAAGTGAAGTGAGGAGAGCAGGACCAAACTATCTGGAGACAGTGAGACGACGGTGATGATTATGATGATGAAAGGGATGATGACAGATGAGTGGAATGAAACAGAGAATGTGATATTTGGATTTCTTTTGCATGGGTTAGACTGGTGGGAGGTGGGGAGGGAGAGAAGATCAAACAAAGCCTTAAAGTGATGCTGGGTGAGACATGGGAAAGTTGATGATGAAAGCAGATCCAGAGCCACGGAGGCAAACAGGTGCACTCACGAGTCAAAGAGCAAAAATCTTACAGGCTTTACTCCAGAAGGTCATGTCTTACTCCGTTTCCTCCCTGGGGGACAAAGAAAAAATCCCACGAGAGCCGGGGGGGAATGGGAGATAAGAGAGATGCTGAATGTATGAGAGGAGAGGAGGATATATAGTAAAGTAGAGGGGGAGGAGACAGAGATCTAAAGTGGGCGCGGAGGATAAGGTGCAGAGACGGCAAATAAACGGCGATGGAAAGAAAATCGTGTCATTTTCACACAAGGACAGAAGAGTGTGACCTGAGAGAGTCCTCTCAAACCCATGAGGAACAGAGGACGCACCAAAAGCATAACACCAAAGCAGCATGGAATATAAGAACATCACACACATGCCATATGTTGCAAATTCAGTTTAATTACTCATTACCGCTGTGACCTAAAACAGAAATACTGAGGTGCCCTTTTCAGGGCGGTTCTTCCCGATGTAAACACAACAGTGAGACGCTGTTATTTACAGTATCATAAACAAAACAGGATAATAAAAAAAATTACTTTCATTCCCAAATATCACATGTTGATATATTCACGACAAACATACTAAATGGTAATCAGTGACTGCTCTTATAGTCTGCTGTTCTTAAAGGGGCCCTATTATTCCCATTTAAAGGGCTTTCTAATTGTTCTTTAGCCTCTATTATGATGATACACCGTATTTATAGTCTGCAAAACGCTTTAGGGTTCTTTTTTTAACGAGCCTTTTTAAAATTCCGAGGGAGAAACTGTCCCCCACCCCCCCTCCCGAAACCTCACTATCTCCCAAGTGGCTGACACGAACACATGCAAGGACCATAAATATAATGTATATATAAATATAATCTCTGTGTTACTGTATTCCACACACACACATCCAAATTCATGAAAGTGTCGGCCTGTAACTGTTTTGTAATACTTTTTGAAGTCACAAACATGACCGAAATCTTACACACCGCACCTTTAGATCCCTTCAAACATTACACAAATAATTTATTTTAAACATACTTGCATACCGTGTCTTCGTGGCAGCCGTTACATCCAGATACCTCCACTGTCCGATCCAGGTGGGGTCCATTGGCCGGTCATGGTTGGTGGTCGCTTAAGCGTTTTATAAGGAGGAGACTGGAAAGGTGCCACTCACCTGAAAGGTGCCAAACCAAGTGTTGGTACTGAAGTGTTACTTAAAGTCTCTGTGGGGACCCCAGGAATGTGGAGCCTGGGGCTTTGAGAAAGAAAAGGATAGAAAATAAAGTAAAGGTGGTGGATGTGGACAGACACTGTATATCTGAAGGAATAAATGATTCAGAAAGCAACAGGCAGCCGGCAGAAGACCACCGACGCTGCAGGGCCCAAAACATTTTATTTTCTACTCGGAGGAAAACTCCCCCAATTTTAAGGTTCCGAGTCTGAACCACTTGCCGAGATATGAATTCCTCAGACTTATGAGGAGCAGGGCCGCGTTCCATTTCCAGGCTCAATCCATATTTCAAGAACCACTGCCTTTGAGCCATGCAATGATAAAATGCCCGGGGCAGGGTTAAGGATAGCCAGAGGTAAGGAGCAGGTGGAGAGACCAAGCAATGAGTCAGTGAGGTTAGACCAGAACACTGGTATGGTGGTTATTGCCATTTATGTTTTAAAATGATACATGTTTATATGTTGTTTAGTTCTATCGTGCTTTTTGTTTAGAAGTACAATGAGAACCATGTTATGCTGAATTGTTTACAACCGTATAATCAGCTAAATGTACGACTTGCTTTTTACATTACCCTAAAAAGAGGCATTTAAGGTAATTTACATCAGGAGTGGGTCCTTCCTATGATTTTACAGTAGCCCAGAGGGGATGTTGAGCTTTCATGACAACCAAGAGCTACTATTCTCCTGCATGCTCACATCGGAGGGGCGTGGTGATGGATACAATATGCAACTTCACCAGTAGATATCACCAAATATTACCCACTGTACCTTTAAGAAATTAGGTTTTAAAAAGTTCCCAGTGGCAACATATTGGTCTTTGCTGGAGGCATACTTTGTGTTTTTAGATATAAAAAAAAAAAACACTGGAAAAAACTAAAATTGGAACATCTTCACCATGAGAAGTGGCTACGTTCCAATTGAAATACCATTGGTATCTGCTCTTTGACCTTGTTGTTGTTTGTCGTCCCTTCTCAAAGACACTGGTCTGAGTACAGACTCCAGAAACCATTCCTTTCTAGTGGAGTACATGGAACAGCCTGTGCTCGTATTTCTACCACAATGACTTACTCTGGTCACATTTCGTGCCGTGCATAAACACACTACCTGATTGACAAGGGTTATTTCTTCATTACCAGATGATGAAAGACAAAGCACATCAAAAGGTGCAGGTTTAAGCACCGATCCGGTTTATTTTGGAGTTTTGCAGCAACTAGCACCAACAGGAGATCGGACCCTGTGAATAATTGGACAGACCCTACACATGAAACAGAGTCCGGAACTCACGGTGGAATAAAAGCTCAGACAGAACACACTCGCCAAAATTAGATTTATCTTGATGGAACAGAGAGCGGAGCGGGCAAACCGAGGGAGGTTTCAGATGAATGGCCCGGGGAAGAGAGAAAGATGAGGGGGAAGCAAGCAGGAGAGTAAGAAGTGGAGATTTCTCAGCACAGACAGAGCGAGTGCCGCTGAGCTGGTCGCTACATGCAGGTGCAATCCCTCCGTGCTGTTGGCTGCTACACTACATTAACTCCAGCTTTCACTTTGAGCCAGGGACTTGGAGGATAGATGGGACGGGGCAGAGGGAAGGGGAGCCTGACAAATGGGGGAAAGAGTCACGCAGAGACCTTTACAATTCAAAACTCCTGAGCCTGCTTATTAAGAAATTACGGAAAACATTCCGGCCGATTGGGTTTGTGCTGAGAGATGCCACATTCACTTTGATGACACCTGAGAAGCTTGTTGGCGTTTGGCGAGGTGATACCAGGTCAGACCTGGACTTGTCGGGGCCACCTCCAGCATCAGTGTGGCCCGTGGAGTCGAGGACGTGTATGCTTTTATTTTGAAAGGCTTTCCTTCTTTGTGACGCTTCTGTCATGCTTGATGTTTACACGCGAGGATGGAGCCCAATCAAGACCAGCTGCGTTGGTTCACAGCGCCTCCTCTTGCTTCCTGGCCTTCAAAATAAAAGTCCCGCTTGGGAGAACCACCACCATTCGTTGCCAGGGTAATTTCTGAAATGAAATGACACATAATTTGTAGAAATTCATTGAATCTTGGGTCTTGATATAACGTTTATTTGCCCCCCCCCACCCCCCATGTCAGAACCAATGGTGCGCAAATTAAAGTTGGTGGTAAGAGGAGGTCAAAAGGTCTTAAAAAGGGGGCGCTTCATTGCCCTCGCTTGCCCAACCTGATCAGGAAGCCTGGGTATCCGCTACAGTCAAACCACATGTTTCCTCCTTGGGGAGTCAATTAAACTAAATGGTGTAAGTCCCTCCCTTCATGACCTTTGACCTCAGATGAAAGAATTCTCGGATTTCCCCCCAAATCCTAACGTAACGTGCTCACTGCGGACGAAACAGTGGAGTCCTTGCAAACTTTCCCAGTCTTCGAGGAAAGCGCCAAACCTGAAGTGACTCGGGGTCGTCCAGGCTCTCAAAGTTTTTCAGAATGCTGCAGAAACCACTTGGTTGAAGGGGAATAGCGCGGAAGCAGTAACACACCCATCTATATTCGATGAGGTTAAAGACGCCCGAGACCGTGGGGACGCTCGGCGTCACCGCGTCAGGGACTCGGGGGAGCGGCTGAGTGAGGTGAGCGGTGCTTAGGGAAGAGGCAGCGGGGGGTGATGGGTGATGATGGCGTTAATGGAGCGGCACTGTCTCCTAAAGGAATGTTTCTTAAACAGACGGTTACCTGGGCGGGCAAGGTCGGTGCCACTTTAACGCCTCTTTTTTATCCATGCCACCATGTCCCGGAGCTCTGTGATGGAGAGCAGAGGATGGTCAATGATCCGCTCAGCAGCAGTTAGGGACTCCACATTCAAATGAGCTGAACTTTGAAGGAGGGAGCGAAAGTGATTTTGACTGTTAAAGGTGCAGTGGGTACGATTTCCGTCATTTGTGTCCCTGCTGTTGGTAGAGAAATGTCCATAATCACTTAGATGTATCATTTATTTTCCATTCCCCTTAAATGAACCCAATAATATACATTTGCATGATGAGCGGGTCCCCCCTAAGGCAGCAGCCATGTTTTTACAGTAGCCCAGAGCGTTAATTCGACTTCACCATGAGAAGTCACCAAATCTTACATACTACACCTTTAATGTAGACAATTGGACTTTGATTTGTTTGAATTGGAAAAAAAAAGTTTTCATGGCTTTGTGCCTTTTTTTGCACTTTACTATAATGAACAATTTGACATGAATTCACGAAATATTGAATATCTCCCCTTAAAGGTGCAGTGTGCGGGATTTAGGGATGAAGTATCATGTTGCAGGTGTCTCCCCCTCACCCCACCTTCCATCTTCGAAACATGTGACAGAACCTACGGTGCCATTAAAACGAAAAAGTCCTCCTGTGTGGTACTGTGGAAAATGAATGGCTTCCTTTGTACGAGACCAATTAAAGGGGCTCGTTCCAGGTTGATTAACACTGAACAATCGGGAAGATCAAGCCATCAACCACCGAGGTGATTAAGCACAGAACAAGACAAGCAAAAACCATGGTAACGGTAATGAGTTCACCAAAGCGAACGCGTTTTAGCAGATTTGCAGTATATTGCACGATTATTGGTCCTCTATGCATCAAACAATGTGGTAATGGTCCCACACTTCCACACAAGTTCCACTGCACGACAGAAGTTCTTGTCGAAGGCTCGTTGCACTGAGCGCGAGTGAGCTGAATGGAGTGTGGCAGGCGGGTTTGTTTTTCGAGCTGCTCGCACGCCGGAGCGAGGTAAACGCATTCGGCACACAACCTGTACTATGAGCCGGGGTGGAGAAAGGATTGATGACGGCAAACACAAGTGGACTGACCCTTCAGTCAGTCAGCGGGGCAAGCAAGCAGACAGAGAGAGGAGCTGACAGCCGGACTAAGAGGTACAAGGGGCGACGGAGCGGCCCGTCGCCAAAGCGCCGAGAAACGGAAAAGAGGCGGAGAAAAGGAGTTCAAACAGGAGTCTGTTTATAGACACGCGAAACGCGCCGCCGTCGGCTCATTTGTAAAAACAAGCACGGGACTGGGTGGTGTTATCCAATGGGTTCTCCTCACGGCGTAATTTATTCGTGCTCTGTTGACAAAAGCCTTTTGATTCTGCTGATTTACATGGACTCAGTGTTTCCTTTAAACCCCAGTGAACATAAATCAGTGTAAAATGTTTTTGTGGCTTGGCACCATTGATTAGAAATGGCAGAGGCTGTTACAGCAGAATATGAATATTTCAGAATTAAGTGTGTGTGTGTGTGCGTGTGTGTGTGTGTGTGTGTGAGTGTGTGTGCGCGCGCAATCATACATCTTGGTGACTGTGATTGCTCTCATGCTTATTGATGATGATTGGGAAGTAGATGTAATTCCACCTTTATTGTAATGAAACAGAAGTAAAGCACAGGGTTTAAGTATCTTTTAAATAAACCTTCCCTGTCAGCTGTAGAGCGTTGTTTGCTCTGGCAGTAAACAGGGACTTTAATCCACACTGCATATTGTTATCTTAATCAGTCTGTATCGACTGTGTGTGTGTGTGTGTGTGTGTGTGTGTGTGTGTGTGTGTGTGTGTGTGTGTGT
>JAFBJT010112059.1:0-12948 GCA_016785325.1 Chascanopsetta lugubris | reverse complement strand
TTTTTTACCGGGCAATAAAAGATTCAAACCGAGAGCATTTTTTTGTAACGTTGAGAGCATATCCCCCGAGCGGAGCACTGAAAACGCGGCCTGGGAAGAGTGAGAGGATCGATTTTCAGATCATCCCCCCTCCAGGTCTCAGTGCCGTACAGGCTGCATATCAAACCGTCTCCCCTGGGTGGCCTTAAAACCACTGACATGAGAAATCACCAATGACCCCCCACGGCACCCGTTCCACTCGCCCGCGGTGATTCACAGGCGCGGCGGCGCGCCTCGACGTGGCGCGCTATTTCTAAAAAGAAACAAAGCAAGGTCCCGTGAAGGAGCAGCATTAAAGCAGACGACCTCCAGTGGCTGAAAGTGACAATTTCATTAGGGGAGGTCGAGTTTGAAAGACGACGTCCGTCACGCAGGATTAACCGCTGACAGGCGGGACTCTGGTTTTTATAACTCATTGGAATAAAAGTACGATCTCACCTTTGGGGCCTGGTTTAAACTCCTGTGAGTCACCTCTTCGCAGATAAGGTCAGAGCCGACATAAAAATGACTTGGATTTAGAGATTATGATAAAATACAGGAGAAGTAAAAAGGTCGTTTTTCAAAGGGAGGAAACGTTGGACGTGAAATGAGTCTATGAACGCTCACCTGTACTTTTTTTTATTATTACTTTTATTTTCTAAAGTGTTTAAATGTATCACTCACATTAACGCTCCAGTGTGTGAGATCTGTTTGTTCATTTCATTCATGAATATCATCCTTAAATTATGTTTTCACTCGTATATAATCACCTGAGTTTCTTAACTGTTGTCACAGGATTGACAATCGCTTTTGCATGGCCATGTTGTAGCACCATGTTTTTACAGGAGCCCATGATGGACAAACTAAACACCTTTTAAGCCTCGTAATGATACCCCTTTAATGATTCTCCTTCATGCTTGGAGGAAAGCTGAAGAGCATTCACAGCTGGAACTAAATCACAAACGCTGAGCAATAAAAAGTCATTTGAATGCTAAATGCATTTTTATTGATATTTTTCACCAGATCATCATTTTTTTCCTGTGGTGCAAAATCTCTAAATAGTCAGATGTGTCAAATTCATCATCTGACTCTCACATTGTTGTCAATGTTCGATGGTCTTAAAAATCATTTTTGCTTTCTCCATGTCCTCAGCCAAAGATTTCCAATAGCACCTGGGACGGAGTCACTAACAACATGTGCAGAGGCCTGAATCAGATCAACCTGACTCTGCATGGAAAAACAGAATTCAAAACAGTCTCCTCCTCCAACACTAAATCTCTTGTGTTGGACACAACACTGAATACTCAGAGTCACCCTCAACCTATTTGCCTCCATCTAAACTTGGTGCGGCATTTCCAGGCCCTGCAGACTGAGGAGCAGCCGGATCAGGCCTGAGGAGCAAAGTCAGAGCGGCAGCTCGGAGCCTCACGCTCGCCTCCTGCGTCTCCTCCCCTCTGCTGCGGCTCGACGCCGAGCGCTGTTCAAAGCAAACATGATTTGAGCGCCGGCTAAGTGGCGGGGAAAAGCACTGGAGTGGAGAAAGTAGTTATATGCATGCGGCAGCTTTGTTACAAAATTCATTATCCATAAATGAAATGAGCAACTCCTCGCAGCCAATCATGCAGATATTACACTGATAGAAGCAAATGGGCATCGTGCTGTGTGTGTGTGTGTGTGTGTGTGTGTGTGTGTGTGTGTGTGTGTGTGGCTGGACGTGCATTTGACTTAAGAGAGAAGTTATGCCTACGTGTGCACAAGCACAGCGCCTCCCCCTCTGATATTCACCTTGGCTGCTGTTTATCAGATGCTTTATGTGCTTGTTATCACAAAGTGTGAGAGCGTGTGTGGTAGAATGCACACACATGCACACACACACACATGCGCACACACACATGCACACACACGCCCACGCACACATGCGTGGGTGCGCACGGTTCAGCTTCACCGCACCAACAATAGGTTTCATTTATCTCTGCTGCATCAGACACTTGATAACCTGACCACTAGAAATAATCAGAGAAACAGGATGTAGGAGGAGGGAGGGGCCCGGGGGTGGGGGCGGGGGGGGCGGGGCGGGGGGGCGGAGTCAGGGCAACCTTCACCAACATGCGATGGCGAGGAAGGTCGGCGGCCCCTCGTTCTGCAGACTCGAGGCACAAATATGACTGGATGGTTTCCTCCTGTGAATTCACCTTTGACCCGCGGACTCCACAAAATCAGCGGTCCGCCACCTGCACGTACACACGACAGCAGCAGAGGCAGCATTTTATTATTTACAGCTCGGCAGCGCAGAGGAGAGTGGGAGGTTCAGCCCAGTACTAGTGTAAATAATACATTAGCTGGTGTGTGTTTCTGCGATTCTGACGGGAATAAATGCATTTTAATTCATATACTCAGACGCGACAAACTAGAATAAGCACATTACGTCGCTTCCTGTGGCGACGGCTTTATCGAGCCCGTCGACAGATTGTGTCAAAAATATCCAGTGAGGTTTTCACACGGCACCAAAAGAGCGATAGCAGCTGGAGGCTGAGCGAGGCTTTCACTTCAATGGCTGCCAGCGATAAAATATGTCAACAACAGGAAACAAAGCTCGTATCTGTGGGGACACGTTCAAGGACATGGGGTCACGACCCAATCCCGTGATACTCAATCCCAGAGCAGATAAAACGGCTGCGTATTTTATGGCGTCTTCATGTGATATCATCACATTGTACATTGTGGGTCAGGATGGATTCTTCCTCTTTGTCTGAGGCAGGAAAACAATGTGATGCTGCGATGCTGAGTGTGTGTGTGTGTGTGTGTGTGTGTGTGTGTGTGTGTGTCACTCGGTCTCTGACATATGTGTTGTTGACAACACACATTTGCACTGGAAACAGTGGATTAGCGAAGCCAACGTTGATATGTGCATGTGTATATATACACAGTATGTGTATGTGCAAGGGTCTATACACACACACACACACACACACATATATATATATATATATATATATATATAGAGAGAGAGAGAGAGAGAGAATTTGCGTGCGTGCGTGTGTGTGTGTGTGTGTGTGTGTGTGTGTGAGAGAGAGAGAGAGTGAGAGAGAGAGAGAGAGTAGTAACTGCTGTGAGATCCACAGAGGGAGCATGAGCATGATACTTGAGGAATAGCACCACATCGTTTCGAGTCAAAGTCTGTGCGCTAGTGACAAGGTGAAGGCGCGGTCATGTCAAGACACACGCTCCACCAATCAGGAGCAGGGTGCAAATGCATTGTCAACACCAAGTGTATGACGTAAAATGTAAAATGTCATTTTTGGCACCGGTCCAGGCCCATTCACTTACACGGAGGAGGCAGGATTTACGCAAGCACTGCATTTAGCCACTAGATGGCGATTCAGATGCTTTGGCTGCGCTTGTGAGATCATTCATAGTCACGTAGTGTACTTTGCCTCTCCATTGGAGGAGAGGATTCTGGTTCCTACAGATCCCGCCTCTCCGGACAAATCTGTATCTGTGAGAACACACAGCTCCACGGCTCCGCTTCATCCGCAGAAATCAAACCATATGTTATCACAACAAATATGCCGAGGGATCGCGGCTACATCTGTCTGGGAATCTGCTTCACAAAGGAAACAGAATCTGAAGCTTCAATTAGGGCGCCCATCGAAACAACAGAGAGAGAGAGAGAGAGAGAGAGAGAGAGAGAGAGAGAGAGAGAGAGAGGACGGCCATTACATTCCTCTACAGATCTATCTTTGCAGTTGCGGCGTCGGAGTGAATCAGCAGTGTCAGTTCGTTCCCCAGGACGGCGCCGGAGCTGCCTGGGCCTCCGCTAATGTGACTTGTGTTTAACGGAGCATGGTGTTATAATTAACACTGAGCTTTAACTCACCATCAACAGGCCCATTAAGCTTTCGCTGCGTCACTCAGGGGAAACAGTGTCAGCTGTGACGGGGGACTCTCGTCCCCGGCTGCGTGGTAAAGATGTGCGGGAAGCTCCGAAGGTCACGATAACAACATGGTGACAGATCTATACATCCGGGGACTCGTCCCTGACATGTTGCCTCAGAGTGTTTCGTTGTCGCGTCACCGTGTCGCTCTCAGCAATTAGATTTGTTCTTTGCGTCTTGAGAACTTCGTCTTCGAGACACTCGGAAAACAAAGATGCTGCTAGTAAGTTCGAATGAAAGCTGAGTTCACGTATCCCCAGTGCTGCTCATCAGCAGTAGCGCACGACAGTCCCACCCGTATGAATCTGAAGGAAAAAAGTCCTTGTAGTGTCAAACCAGCTGATTCAATCAGGCAATAGCCCTCGATGGCAACGGCCCAGTCCCCTGCTCTGCTGTGAGGAACCCGGGAGTTTTATTCGACCAGGACTTATCGTTTGACCGATACCTCAAACGGATATCTAGAACGGCTTCGTCTTCCGGCTGCGCAATATTAAGAAAATCTGAAATATCCCGTCCCGACAAAGCTAATCCGTGCCTTCGTAACTTCTAGGCTGGATTACTGGAACTCTTTAAAGTCAGGGTGTCCCTGAAAAGCCTCCAGCTGGTCCAGAACCCCGCAGCCCCCCGCTCTCTAAACGTACTCAAAGTGAAGAAGAGGTGGTCGAACCTTCAGCGACCGAGCTCCTCTCCAGTGGAACCAGCTCCCACTCTCAGTTCGGGAGTCTGATTCCGTCTCTGTCTTTAAGGCGAGACTCAAAACTGACCTTCTTCACGTCGCCTGCGGTCAAAACTAGATCAGGCGAGACCTGAGTCTAAGCTGCTATAGGCTCAGACTGCTGGGGGGGGGGAGGGGTTTCCCATCATGCACTGAGAATGAGCACATAGACTGAGCACTCTTGCCCTCAATTTCTCATCCCTACTCAATGTCCTCAATTTAAGACTTAACCCCCCCCCCCAAACCACATGCACCACCTTAAAACGATTTTCGACTGTTTTTCCAGCTACGCTGCCGTCGGTGAACGAGACGAAGCCAAGACGGCGACGAGGACACCGGCATCCCGAGTCTCGGGCCACGGCCGATCTGGCGGTGGGTCCTGAACGTGCGAGCGAGCCGCGATGGACGCGGAGATCGAAAAGGACCAAAACAAAGACGGACTCAGAGATTTAATAGTTTACATTTACAATGTGTGTCCTGTTATTGAACATTCTGTGTAGGATCTAGAGTCTGTCCGTCCTGGGAGTGGATCCCTCACCGGTGACTCTCCCTAAGGTTTCGGCCTTTTCTTTTTTTTCCCCCCGGTGGTTTTTCCCTTAACCTCGCTGAGGGTCTGAGGACAGAGGTTGTTTCCCACCCTGAGAGACAAACTCTGATTTGTAAATGCGAGCTGTATCAATACAACTTGATTGAAATATATTTGAAACAACAAGTTTTCCAATAGATCCGGAAATGCTTCATCCAAGCCTCACGACAAACAACTAAAATAGAGATTTGATATTTTGCCAACACAAATCCAACTATTTACATTTTCAAGAAATCTAACATTCGATGTCCATTTCCGGCAGAGCGTCTTTTGTAAAACTAAAGTCTCTTGTCCTGATGCAGATCAAACGAAAACGCTGGCACAGGAACGTGTCCTTCATGAACGTACACAATTTTAAATGGTTTGACAACAACTAACAACGCTTTCAACAACACATTCTTGTGACTCTGTTGGAGTGAATCCGAGACATGACCTTCGTAAAGAGAGGTATTACAACAGGCTTGCACACACACACACACACACACACACACACACAGTGTGTATTACGGAGCATCGTTCTTCTGTCCGACTCGTAGCTTTTAGTGAGAGCGATGAACAATGAGTAAAAACAAACAGGGACATGGCTGATGACTCATTAGTCCGTCTGAAGAGGCCGCGCTGCTTTAATACTCTCCATTAGTGCCACATGCACTCATTCAGTCTGTCAATTCTCATTAGCCTCTGCTCTGTAGTGCTTCTTCTTCCCGTATCTTAGTATATATATATATATATATATATATATATATATATATATATACAAACACATTTACCATTCCAGCCCTGATACTTTCTCCACGCTGCACGTGGACCTGCAGCTATGGAAAAACCCTGCACGCTGTCAATTACAGAACATATAGTGAGATGAATACATGCATTTATAAGTACATGTGAGTAACAGGGAGACGTAGAGACGGAGAGTGGAGCAGAGTGAGGCAGCTGTTTACGTCAATCGTCAGAACTGTGAGTTGAATGAAGTAGCATGGTGCTCAATTACTGCTCGGACGCCTGCTCATGTTTGATAAGAGACTGTTTTACGGTATTTAAGATGGCCTTTTATGCCTGAGGTCAAATGTCTAAAAGTTATTAAGGTTTGGGGATAAATTCAAATTATTCGCACAAATAAAATGTTATAAACTGTAAATATATATATATAGAGACAGAGCGCTCAAGAGATTTCTGTAAATAAAACAGACAATCTCTATTCATAGAATTTCCAAGTTGTTAAATCTTATGAGCCCCATTCAGCTCCACATACATACTGTGTGTGTGTGTGTGTGTGTGTGTGTGTCTCCAGGTATTTCTCTGCTTCCATTAAAGCAGATAAATGCAGCAGCAGGTATGAATTCCCCCGTGAGTGTCAGAGACACAATCCTATGGAAGAGCCTTAAAATAGAAAACACCTCTATCACTGCTCCTGTCATGTCACAATCTCAGCAAACGTTAAAACAATAAAAGCTGGTGTTTGTTTCGTTTCCTTTTTTAAACTCGTGTTCCCCTGGGCACAACACACGTTGTGTGTGTGTGTTGTGTGAATTCACTTTGTTGACGCATGCACTCGTCTGGAGAGGAGATGTTTGTGGAACAAAGATCATTATCCCCGTGTAAACAATCCTCATGTACAAAAACAAAATTGCTCCCCAATGGATCTGCTCTCGCACGGCTGCAGGGACAGAGAGGGACAGTAATGGACACTTGGTGATGCTGGGATGAAGGGCGGGGGGTGGGGGGCCGGGATGGGCGGGGGGGGGGGGGGGGGGGGGGGGGGGGGGTATTGTCCTGCAATTATGTTTACTTCGTACAGGAATAGCATCGAACTCTCCAAGCTGTGATTCATCCTTTTCCGGTGTGTGACAGAATTCCACATTTAACTTATTCCCATGTTTGAGTCTTTCAAATACTGCATTTACTGAATATATAATGCAACCACGAATGTAATATTCTTATTATTACCTTTATTATTATCTCTAAATGATCTTTTAAAGGTATTTATCTTATCCAATCTAATGTAGCTCAGACAATTCAGCATCATACAATACATCATACTTTTTAAACAGAGGACATATTTGCAAAATCCACTGAAACTCAAATTAGAATCGATTTTGGACTGAGACCTGCTTCGTAAAGGTAAACAACATCATCACACACAGCAGTAATAATAACTAGATAATTAGTCTCAAGCTCCAGTTGAAAACCCTTCTAAACCCTAAGTGTCAATCAAATCTCTTTTCTTATCTTTCATTCATGTCTTCTTCTTATTTTCTGTAAGTGCCCCCATGACTGGCACCAGCTGATAGCTGCCCCACACACGGTCAAATACAGTGGCAACCGACAGTGAATCACCACCTTTGCGTTGCCCGATTGACTGACGGTGCATCCTCCTCCTCCACCGTCCTGTCTCACCTCTCCCTCCACACATCTGCTCGTCTGTCCGCCTCAAGTGAACTTTGGATCTATCCCCCTCTCTGGAGACCACCGGTCATTGACTCAGCGCACAGAAGGAAGAGGAGCGGAAAATTCAAACGGATATACACGACGGTAAACAACAGCAGCGGGGGGCGTGGCTTTGCCTCGGGGCTCGGGAAACCAGACGAGGTTGAACGAGCGAATGAGGGGAGTGGATCGAAAAAGCTGAGGCGGCACCGCAACGCTTGAATCAGCAAATGACTTCTCGCGGCAGGGTGTTTGCATTCTGTCTGAGCGCCCACGTCTTCACCAATGAAGAACGTCCATCGCCATCGCACCACAGTCGTAGCGCCATCCTACCAATTTTCAGATTTAGGGTGTGATACGGCGCACACACACACACACACACACACACACACACACACACACCAGTGCGCTTGTTCAGGTGAAGACAGCGCAACAGCGCCCCCGAGAGCGCACACTTACACCCCCCCCGTCAACACTTGGCGGACTAAGAGCGCGCATCATGAAGTCCTGCGCGGATCGATCTGCGCACACAGACACACACACGAGCACACTTACACCAATCCCCGTCAACAAATCGCCGACCCTCGCCCCCCCCCCCCCCCCCCCCCCCCCCCCCCCCCCCCCCGCCCCCCCCCCCCCCCCCCCCGCCCCCCCGTCAACAAATCGCCATCATAGCACACATTGCTGGGGAGAGCCCTGATGTCCATGTCTTCTACTCATGACCACCAGGTTGCGCACTAACCCTGTAGCCCAACATCTGCAACGGCGTACTCATGCTCAGGGTCCGACCAATCTGGCACGGAATGCAGGATTGCGGAGCAGCAGACTAACATCAGGGGCATGGAAAGTGGAAAGTGTGGTCAACTCTTCACAGTCCTGCACATCACACTTACAGACGCTTTTATACGTTTATGAACGAAGGGTGAGGGAAAATCAAGAGTTTAAGGAAAAACCTTAACACAGACTATAAATAAAACCTCCCAAACTGCCTGAACTCTGCAGCCAAAAGGTCTGGATCAGCAGGAAAGATCCCAACATGGCCCCAAAGAGGCCAAACCAAGGTCTGATCAGCCAATGGTGGGCCTGCTTGGGTTTCCATAATAAAACCAATGTCGAAAGTCATGTAATCCCTCTCACTGGCTCCAGGTGGCGATGTTCAATATCAGCCTCTTAACAACAAATGTGATGTTCCTCTGAAAACACCTGAGGGTTAAATGTGCTCCGACTAATAAAGCTAATCACAGTGTTGATGTTCGTAGTATTTATACTCTAGAAAGAGCGCCCCCTGCTGTGCACTGACTTTCACTTTCACTTGATTTTTTGAAATATGTTTAGTATATGTTTAAATATAAAATATAGTATCAAATATATATTATTTTCAAATATAGAATATATAATAAAGACAATTAAAACAAATATAAAAATGTGTTAAAGAAATGGATTAAAATTAATGGATTAAAAAATAATAATAATTGCTATGACTCTCAATGTATTTGTGCCACAATGGAGTTTAAATTAAAAAATAAAATAAATGACTCCATGACCTCATAACGGCTTCATTATTTATTCAGGAAATCAAAAGCTCTGTCCTCACGGAGGTTTACTGGAGAAGAGACGTCCTCAGAAAAGTAGCAGAAAGTAAAAACACACACTGCTGCAGTTTTCCACTGGCAAACTTCAGAGTGTGAATGTTTTGCTTTGATTTGAAATTTACTTCCACTTCAAAGCCGTTTTCAAACATCTCTCGGGAGACGTGTACAAAGCCTAATTCTCCAAATCTGATTTTGCCTCATAAACACGTTGTGCTGATTCGAGGCGCGCGGTGGAAATCCTCAAACTCCGTCCAAGGGAACCTTAGACGCTACCACGTATTTCTCTTGGCGCGCAGCTGTGGCAAGTCATCGTTAGCTGTCACACGCTGGCGCGGCGGCGTGTGACATCATCGGACCAATCGGCTGCAGCCAATTAGACTCCTGAGTGTTTTGACCCAAACAGAAGTAAAGATGGAGGATCGGTGAGGCCACGTCTCGTTACACCTGCTGCTTCTCACATTTTCCCATTTCTGTCATTCAAGATGTTTCTTAGATTCTTTCTTTCTCGTTCTTTCATGAGTCAGCTTTAAAGGTGCAGTGTGTAAGATTTGGTGACATCTCTTGGTGAAGTTGCCTGTTGTATCATCACCTCACCCTCGTTCTTTTGACCTTTTGACCCCCCCCCCCCCCCTGCCCCCCCCCCCCCCCCCCCCCGGGGAGGTCGTATGTTCGTATTCCATCTGAAGAGTCCAAGGATCTGACGGTGATTCAGGCTTTTCCACGTCTGAAAACAGAGTGTGTGTGCGAGAGCCCGGTTGGTTGAATGACGCAGCGCTGGCCTGTAAAACCCGACCAGCCTCAGCTGGCGGGAAACTCTTACGGCAACACTCTGGTTTTCACGCTTGAGAATGTTTTTCGCTCCTCGCAGCCGAGAGGACGAGAAACCGCAGCCTGGATTAAAGAGTTCAGGCCGAGCAGCAGCAGCAGCAGGTCAGGACGTGACCTTTGACCTTTTGACCTTTGACACTTTGTGTGGGTTTAACATCAAATTCAAATTGTCGCGTCGCATACAAATGATCCAAACTCACCGTTGCTTTTAAAGGCGCAGTGTGTAGTATTTACATTCATATTGACCTTATTGAATGATCCGACATTATGCTGATGTCTTTCAGCTTAATGTGCAAACGGTTGTTTTCAGTTCCACTAGAACGAGCCCATTATATGAACTTTGCTATGGAGGCGGCCATATTGCACCGCCATGGTTCTACAGTAACCCAGAATGGACAAAATAAACACTTTTTTGTTTAAAGTCTCGATCAGTCACATGTGTCACAGAACACCCATAAACTTATTTTACTCATGTCTGAGATATGTATTTATTATAAATGACCTTCCTTCTCTCCCTCTGCTCATCTAGTTATACTGATGGATGCAGCCATTACAGTAAAACTGCAGTATTGTGTGTATTACACAGAAATACATATATATATATACACATCTGTCCTCCTCCCGCTAACGTCCCGTGCGAGCGGAGGTCAGGCAGCACGCGGCTGACTCAGCACTTCTTACAGTGACTCATCAGCCTCCACCGGCCTGAGTCGTGTGAATGTGTCACAAAGTGTCGGGGACATTAAAAAGATATTTTTTCCATGAAGAACGTTTCGGTAACGACCACCAGAAATGACATCCACATACATTATTACTGAGAAGTTTTTCCAATTACTCTGCGGTGGCGGCCGCTGGAGCTCCTTCACAGGCTCCGCTTATTTCTTTTGCCGGCGAATAATGCGCCACGTTTATGAAGAGCGGCGAGGGGCGGGGCCGGCGATGGCGTGGGTGGGTGGGTGGGTGGGTGGGTGGCGGTCGGGTCCGCAGCCTCGGCTGAGGTTCTGGTTTAAGCAGCGAAACCACATGGAGGAACTTTTATGTCTGTAAAACATAAACTTTTCCAAATCGGAGCCGAGTGTTGTGGCCGGCGCCGTCTAAGAATAACCAGCACTTATAATCCATTCATGTGTGTGTGTGCTCATGTTGAAGACACAGCTTGTTGGATATAGTGACCTCTGGTGGTGAGGTTGATTGGTGCGGCCTGACCTTCCTCTCCCAACCATGTGAGAGAACCTGTGGCTGCCTTCGGTTTTTATTTACAGTGTTTAATTTGTCCGCTCTGGGCTACTGTAAAAACATGGCGGTGCAACATGGCGCCCTCTAGTGCAGAGGAGCTGCTACTGATGTAAATATAAAGAGTCACGAAATCAACGATTGATTCATTCAGGTGATTATACACTGATACAAACATCAATCAAAAAATGTCCATGGTTACTTTAAATCTAACACACTGGTTTATTATTATTATTATTATTATTATTATTATTATTATGATTGCTATTATTGTTGTTGTTGTTGTTATTATTATTATTATTATTATTATTATTATTATTATTATTATTATTGTTGTTGTTGTTGTTGTTGTTTTGTTGTTGTTGTTGTTGTTATTATTATTATTATTATTATTATTATTATTGCAGTTGTTTATGTGATATACATGATGGAATATGTAACTTTCAGATGTACCAGTCAATCCCACCCATCTTCAGTCTGGTTAATTCATAAAGATGTCAGGTTCAAATTCTAATACTCATAATAATGGTAATAATAATATGAAAATAGTAATAATAAGTCTTATTATTCCATGTGGTTCTGAGCTCCGACCGTTTTCTAATAACAGAAAAACTCTGGAAAACCAAACTCCACTCAGACGTTTTCGCGGCCAAAGAAAGTGGGCGTGGCCTGATCCTCTTTCATCCACACCGAGAAACTCACACTGGTGTTTTTGTAGCAACCGAACCACAGAAGCTCCTGATCTGAATGGGGGGGCGGGGGGCGGGGGGGGGCACAGTGGGGGCGGGGTTTAAGGGGTTTTCCCCAGCACCCAGGTTTGCAAGTGTTTTATCTAAATACAGGTTTATTACGCTAAAAAGGTTAAGCGCAGTGTAAACGTGATAAATTGCCCGGGGCGGAGGCGGGTCACACTCCACCCGACAACACATCACTTCACCTGAGCTTCGAGTGCCGAGTCGCAGGGCAGGAATAAAAACGTCACCTCAGCAAAAAATAAATAAAAAAGGCCTAATTACATCCATGTTACTCTTGGCGGAGCAGCCGAGCACACGCGTGTTACTGTGTGTTCCAGTCACGCACAATAAAAATGTGTTATCTCGAATTAAATTATCAAAAAATTGTTATTCTACATTTAATTACATTTTAAAGGTGCAGTGAATTTGGTTATTTTTGGCACTTCTAAATATATTACAAAACAATTACGTACAGACATTTTCATGTATATAATCGCGTAAATGTTTTATTTTTTTACATCAGCCCTGAATGAGCCCATTAATGTATGTTTACATGAGGAGCGGCTCCTCTCTATGGGGGCGGCCATGTTTTCACAGGAGTAAAAGTGGACGTACTAAACATCTTTAGACTTTTAATAACAACTGAAGTCGACCACAGGTTCTCCTGCATGTTGAAGGGTGAGGGTGAGGTGATGGATGCAACATGCAACTTCACCTCTAGAGGTCACCACATCTTACACACTGCACCTTTAATTTGTAGCAGGAAGTAGGTGAAGAAAACCTTTATTCTGAAAAGATTTTTCAGAAGTGTAAAAGGTGAATTGTTTCTCCGGTGCTACAGAAAGCAAAGACACCCGTGTTCCTCCTCGTGACCGGG
>JAFBJT010112058.1:16190-23690 GCA_016785325.1 Chascanopsetta lugubris | reverse complement strand
AAATGATTGGTTCTGACCCATTAGAGGTTTACCTGCTCTGTGGACCAAAGTACAGCATAAGTCATGAATTTGGCCAGATGATGGCGCTAGTTGAAAAACGATCAAATAGCAGTTGAAGGATCTTATGTGAGAATAAAGACATGAAGATGGATGATGTGACAGCTCCCCTGAAGTCTCGATCGACCCCTAGTGGCCAGCCGTAGTACAGCACATAAAGGCTGTCTAGTCCTGAATAGAGACAGTTTCTGTAAAAAAAAACATTTCGATCTTACCACACTTGACACATCTATGTGATTTTCAGGTGCCTTTGTTTAAGAAGTGAAATAATAGATTATGATGATAGATGTCAACCCTCTGTGGATACAGTCTGAAAACACTGTAGACTAAAGTAACCACAACCTGAGAGGCTCAATTCATAACACACACTAAAAAATGATCCAAGCCTTCATTTACTTATAAAGTGGCCATGAAATTTTCATTTAAACTCGTCTAAGTTCAATGTTATGGGTCACATTAAATTAATGATTTCTGTCAAACTTAATGAATGAGACTAAATCAAATCCTTTGAATATAACTCTATTGAATCAAGGAAAATGTATAATGGAATATATCATTAATTGTATTCATTCAAAATACATTCAAACTATTTGATTCACTCACACACAAGCAGCATATGGAAAACACTTCTTTATATTAGAATCATGGCATAGAATGTCATGAACATTTCATATCTCATTTAAATAAAGTCCAGGGTTAGGCTGGATTCCGTTTTAGAATGTAGAGAGCATCTACATCCCCTCCAGCACCATCCCCGTCACCATGGATACGGCTTTGGGTGATGAATGATCTGGTAAATAAAAATAAAAAATCACATCAAGCCCTTTCCTGGTCGTGCAGCTTAACAACCCATAACTCACGGCGCCCTGTAAACTCAACCTTTAAGAGCCACGTGAGGCTCAGGCACTAATATCTTCATTGCCATGCTGTTGTATTTCATAAACATGGATGCTACAGCTCGGGCTGAGCCCGCACACACACACACACACACACACACACACACACACACACCACAGGAGGTGCTGTTTGCTCGCTGACTGGAGTAAACATTTGCAGGACTGACAATAATACAAGATGCATTGTGGATATTATTGATTTTCTTTCACGTTAGTGAGTCGGCGAAGCTGCCGGTGCCAGCTCAAGTCAGTCACTGGTCCAAAACGGTGTCTAAAGCACCGTGCAACGCCCCCCCCCCCCCCCCCCCCCCCCCACCCCCACTCTCCCCAGACAGTTCCTCAGTTTGCTGCACTGCATATATTGTGATTTCCTCTCATCTAGATTCAGCCTTGTGCCGTTTCCACACCTCCGTTCGGCCGCATGTTGATCCCACCACCGCTGCCACGGGCTCTGAAATCATCCGCCTGCACCTTTTGGGTTCTAATGACCGACTCCAGCTGCCTGTGTTTACGTCCCTCACCCCAAATGTTAATGAGAGCCCCGGCTTTCTTTGTTTGTCCACTGAAAACGCCCTGCTTTGTTCTTCTTTCGGGGTCTTTGTCCATGCAGACGCGGCGGCAAAATGGGGGTCGCGGCGCGTTGCAGCGGCCTTTATGGAGATGTGACAGCACATCTGCTCGTCCAATCAGGGCAGAACAACAGATCCCCGTGAGGACTGGAACTACCTGGAACATTCATTCACTCGCCCCCCCCCCACCCCCCTCCTCCCCCCCGGGACAAGATGGAAACACTGCTTCCACGAATTCATATTGAAGTCATGTTTTGCACACCGGGGCTTATAATGATTGTGCTGAAATGAGGTCGTACACACGAAAATGATTCTGATGGTTAAAGGTGCGCTCTGTACGATTTCGGTCCATTTCTGTCACTTCTTTCTATAGAAATAGGATTACAAAACTATTATATGTGTAATCACCCTAGTGTATGCTGTGTGCTTTTTATATAACACTAAAATCAGCCATTTGATGTGTATTTATTTACACCAATAGCGGGTCCGCCCTACGGGGGGCCACCATGTTTTTACAATAGCCCACAGTGGCCCCCTACTTGTGGACTTGTTGAGCTTCGATGACAAGTGAGGGCTGCCACAGGTTCTCCTGGATGCTCCGGTGGGAGGGGTGAGGTGAAGGATACAACATGAAACCTCACCAGTCCATCTCACCAAATCGTACACACTGCACCTTTAACCGTCTTTGATTGCATGTCAAATGTAAACAGGAAACTGAATGGAAAAGTCCATTAGCAGCGCGCGTCATGTATAAAGACTGACCTGCCCGACGGACGATGAGTCGCACATGGCGGTTGAGTATTGTCGGTCCAGCTCAGGCGCGTTGTCATTCAGGTCCAACGTCTCTATAGCGACCGGGACTCTGGACACCTGGCTGGGATTATCTGGGGGGGGGAGGGGGGAGGGGGGGGGAATCACACAGGAACATATTAAAACAATGGCGTGTTTAAAGCTGAACAGCTGCATGCGAAATGATTGAAGATAAACGACTTGAATACAAATGTCTGCCGCAGCAAAAGAGAAAACACACACTCACGCACGCGCGCGCGCCCCAATGTGCAGGTTTACCCTCCATTGATTCCATTAAATTGCCCTCACAGGTGAGATCAAGCATTTCAGTCTTTGTTGAAAAGCTTCAACGGCACTCAGATCATATTAGCCGGCGCACAATTGGCGAGACTGCGGGTTTGGTTTCATTTGGCCTGTGTTGCATCTCACGGGCTCCCAGCTGGCGAACAACTGATAGAGCAGGCAAACATTTCCATATCAAACCCCGGCACCATGCTCAGCCCAAGAGTCAAGTGTGTGTGTGTGTGTGTGTGTGTGTGTGTGTGTGTGAGTGAGGGTTCGCAGAAAGCAGTCAATCTGCATGCAGTTACACGAGGATGCAGTGTAAATGGATTGGCAGAGCCGCCGCCTCCTCCCCCACCACCCCCCCAAGACCCAATTCAGTTGGATACACACACTCCACACACAACATGAAGTTCTCACAGGGGGCTGAAACGCATGGAGACACAGTCTGAGCTGAACATTCACCATTACGCTTCACAATCCGGGCTCACCAGCACAGATCCTCGCTCTTTTATCTGAGCGGACATACACACACAGCCTGGGTGACACTTCCACCAGCACACACACGCACACACACACACACACACAAGCCACATCCAGGAAAACCGTGTGGTAACACTGTGTCACGGATGACAGCGGCTGGTCTCCTGCGCTGAGAAGCTGAAAATGAGCTCTGGCTGTAATGCCACCAGTTGAGCCGTCCTGCCTGTGGCCACGGCAGATCTCCGACTGCGCTCAGTGTCAACGCAGCCTCCTCCGACAGTCTGTTTATTAGATGGAGCTCATTATCGGAGACAGGCGCTCGCTGTGCCGCCTCCGCAGCCCTACAAACGCGGGGGACGGCACGAGTGGACTGTAAGCACAGCTCAGACGAGGCCCCGGCACACGGAACAACCTCTCCCGGCTTCACGCTGAGGCCACTGGACGGCTTCCTCTAATAATACTTTCACTTTCACACCTTTTTTTTAAGGGGGCCGCCGAGGTAAAAATCAAATAGCGGTCGGTCACCTGACAAAACGTAGGCTTTGTCAGCGTCATCCGGAACACAGAGACGGGCTCGGCTTCGTCCGAAGCAGCAGCAAGAGAAATTCTGATTACAGCGACACCTGTGGCCGTGAAGAGACACGCAGCCTGTCGCCCACACTCATTCAACATGGGTGAGCATCGATAAAGAGACAATAATGAGAAGAATATAGCCAGTTGTAGTTAAGCCACTGGGTAGTGAACTTGTAGAGGGAGAGAGACAGACAGACAGACAGAGAGAGAGAGAGAGCGAGAGACAGACAGACAGACAGACAGAGAGAGAGAGAGAGAGAGAGCGAGAGAGAAAGCACTGAACTTCACTATATAGCCAGACATATCTGCATCCAACAGTGAGACACATGCAAAGGGGCCGTCTGCAAAGTGCAGCGCCGCAACGTGTGAAAGAATGTAATAACTGGGATGTCCCATGGGTTAGCGAGATAACCCCTAGCCCCCCCCCCCGCCCCCTGCGACTGCACCATGCATGTATGACTGCATCAGAACCAACACGCGAGATAAGCGTTCCAGTAACACCTGGTGCTCTCGGCTCAGGAGAGAGTGGACATGTCGTGTGCATCACACCGATTGATCCGCTCCCTGTAGCAGCACACCACAAACTGACCGAGGCAACTCAGTAATGTCTCACTTTTTTTTTTTTTTTTTGCCTTTGTGCCGGACTGGTTACGTACTAGCACTGAAAAAACATGATTTGACAAAGTGATTACAAAAAAGTGGCTGAATGCACCTTTATAATGAAACAGACACACAAATGAATAAAAATAAGGTTTAGGGGAAATGAACGGTAGACACAAATAAGATGTAAAACCCCGTGCCCTTTGTTGTCAGCGTGGGCTCCTAAAATACCACGGCATCATTTCCATTTCTACCCTGGAGCCATGATTTGCAGAGCCATAAGAAACTGCCTGTCAGCTAAGGTTAAACTGGGATTGTTTTTTTTGGACAGAGGAATACATAACCAAGACCTTCCCTGTCAGCCAATCACAGTCCCACGCTGAAGGGCAATTTGAAAATAGGTGATCTGCTGATATTTAATATTGCCCTCATGGATGACAGATCGGCGACACTGACCTCCATTGTTGTTGTTCAGAACCGCACCAGTGACCCACCGAGCAGCTCGGGGTGAACGAGGTTTATTTTGGGTCAGCTGCACATGAACTGTCCCGCTGCTGTAAACACTCACTGAGGCGCCACATAAATATTAATCCAGACCCAAGCAAATAATCCTGTTTGCTAAAAAAAAAAAAAAATAATAAAAAAATAAAAATAATTTAGCCTCTTTGAATGTTAATTTTATTTCACTTGGAACCAACGAGCCAAGTTCAATGTCGCTGAGTGAAAGTGGCATGGTCGAGTGTTGCTGCTTCTCTGTGTGATCAGACTGAGGGATCCATGTTTTTATTTGGGAAGTGAAAGGTGTTTATAAAGAGTCCTACAGCACCTGGGGGCACTCTTTATCCAAACACCTCATCTCCCGTCCGTCATTCTACTTCCTGTTTGAGCTTGCGTCCATGTGGCAGCGGGTGGGGCACTTTCCACAACAGATGGTCCAATCACAGGAGACCAAGTCAGCTGGCCAATCGGCGCAGTCTGGGCTATTCTGTGGGGGAGGGGCAGGAGCTCTGGAGAGCGAACAGGGGCTGGAGCCGTGGACAGTATGAGGAGCTAAAACCACTAGAGTATAGTATAGTGACAAAAATGTAAATCTATGCTTTTAAAAACTAGTAAAACAGTAGTCAGTATGTTATTAGTATGTTCTTTTCGAATGAACATCCTGTTTTCTGTTACGGTGGATCTAGTCTCTTGCTAGTGTCCTATTCGTTGATTTTGAAGGATAGTTCGTGTGCTCCACTGTATTCGTGGTCACAGTGTGTCTCCATCCTGGAGGTGGTGGCCTTGGTCCGCCCAACTTCTTTAATGCTATTTCAGCGCGTGTTTGTGTGTGTCTGATCAGCAGCTGAGCCTCGAATGTCGGTCGTGCGCGCAGAGGGGCACCGGGGGGCTCTGACCGTTTCCATTCTGTCTTCGTATAATCCACTATCTCCTGACTGCCAGTGTCCACGTACAGAGCTTTAACCTTAAAATGGCTTTTAGGGCTTTTAGGGATTGACTTGAGGTTCATACAGTTGGAAACACAAGTTAAAAACAAAACAATCATCCTCCCTGATCTCTCGACTCGCCCGTGTTTACCCATCTCCTTTGCGACGACGGCGGCCCGTCCGTGATTTGCTGCTTTAATTCCTCGCTTCCACTCGGATCCTCGCGCCAACAAATCTCTCTCGGCATCAGATAACTCACGCAATGAGATCAATTGATTCTGCCTGAAGAGTCGTAACAAACTATTTATGGAGCCAAACAACATTCGCCTTCCTGGCTTGATGACTCCGGAGCTTAAGCCGCTTAGTGAACCGCATCGCACTCTGGGTGCCGGGCTGTTCAGGCGCCGAACAATGCGCAGTTTAAACTCGCGGTGCAGGTGTCAGGGGCGGTAGACGTCTGATTTCGGCGCGAATAAAAGGACCGGCGCCATGTTGTGTCTGCGCTAAAACGCTCGCGGGCGGCCTCTGACCTCTCTGCGTGGCGATGACCGTGATGTTGTGCCAGTGCTCGCGTTCTCGGTCCAGCTCGGTGGCGGTGGTGATGAGGCCGCTGTCCGGGGTGATGCGAAACAGAGCCTCCGGGTCCGACTGGGGATCAATGGAGAACCTGCGGGGGTGGGGGGGGGGGGGGCGGGGGGGGCGGGGGGCAAAACGGGACACGAGTTAGGAAGTGGGAGGATGTGTGGAACAGAAGGAGAGCGAGGAAGAGGTGGCGGTGGGGCGATGGGTACAAGGGAGAAATGTGCGGGGGAGAGATAAGGAATTTGGCATTTCATCGGACAAAGAATTAATATAGGGAGATAATCGCGGCCGATAGCAGCGCTTTTGAAGTGCCGCCGATTATCTGAATACCTGCGAGAACACAGCGACTATCATTCCTCTCCACTCGCTCGCCCCAGCTAATTGGGGCGCGGTCTTTTCCGTGATGGTTACACACACGGTTTTGCCACCCTTGTTGAACTATGTGAGACGAACTCAAGATGGAGAGCAGGAAAGCAGCGGAGCCGGGAGAGAGAAAAAGCATGTCGATTTTCTTCAATCTATTCGCTTTGCTTTGTTGTGTTTGTGTCTCATTTCACACGTGTCCTTAGATTTCCGCTATTTCATCTATCCTCCGATTTGAACTCAGGAGTCCTGATCATTAAAGCTTGAAGCTTCTTTCGCAGACATTCTTGCTGTTGTTGATCAACGGCGGGAAAAAAAGGACAGAAACATGTGATTTCATTTTTCTCGGCAGGGGGAAGAATGGCTCTTTTGCCTCAATAAGATTTCTTCGAAGAGAGAGAAATATAGAGTCAGGACGTAGCTACGTCTATTCACGTCTACAACCTACAGCAAATATCTAAAGGCTTTTTCTCTGAATGAGTTTTATTTTATTTTTTTTCTGACGCAGAAATCTCCCCTTCACCAGCACTTCCAGGAGTTTGTTCATATATAATTCAAAACCAGATTTATAAAACATTCCATTCCTAAAAACATGTTGGAAATTGATTTGTTTTTATACAAACTGACATTTTCTCTCCCTCATGCAGTGAAGAAACGCTTGATCCAAGACTCGCTCACTAAAAACATTTGACACGTCAAAATTGTCTAAATACCATTCATTAGACGTCGGTTATCAAATTAAAGCAAAACACTGAAGAGTGAATCATTTACAAAGTTTGCACATTGGTAAAGACAAAATTCTTGATGGAAGTTGTCAACTCCTGCCGGACCATGTTCCAGCACCTGGACCTTTACTATCGGACCCTTGTGAAAATCTAAATA
>JAFBJT010112057.1:94497-137734 GCA_016785325.1 Chascanopsetta lugubris | reverse complement strand
GGGGGGGGGGGGGGGGGGGGGGCTAACTTGTCAGAGCTTCTGGTCGGCCTCTCTCAAGACTCAAGTGTGACCCCGCCCCTCGCCCCTCTCCTCTCTCACCCCACTGGGTACACGTTGGGGGGTACCACAGTGTGCTCCAGTTTCCCAAAACATGGTAATGAGGATGTTAATTGTCCGTGACAGTACCAGTTGTGCCCAGCAGGGGTCCGGGGCGGGGGCAGGGGGGGGCGGGGGGTTAGTTTCGGTGTTCAGTCTTTAATGTAGAGCAGAAGCAGTTGCCTTCAGTTTGGATTCTCACAGTCCTGATCCTGGTCTTTGGCCGGCGGTCGGACCACAATGCCTCCGTGTACAGTTTGTGTTGTTGACGCCCACTCTGGGTGTTGTTGTTGTTGTTGTTGTTGTTGTTGTTGTTACTGTTGTTGTTTGTTGTCGCCAGGGTTCACATTTGGAAGGATGAGCTGTTGTGTTGATGTGTGTCAGTTTACATTTTCATCAGCTGGAGACTCGGGAGATATTTGGTTTCGTGTCCGGCGCCTTTGGTTCTGTCGGTATTTACAGGAGGTGACATACTGTAGGATATTATTACTTTATTGCAGTATTTTTGTAAATCAGTACTTCATGACAATAAAAGTTCCACTGACGGATATAAAAGGAATGAAGGATCTGTGCAGCTTCAGCAGAGGAGACAGTCTGGGCCGCTGGAGCCGTGTGTGTGTGTGTGCGTCTGTGTGTGTGTGTGTGTGTGTGTGTGTGCGTGTGAGTGTGACTGTAGTATATTATTACTTTATTGCAGTATTTTTGTAAATCAGTACTTCATGACAATAAAAGTTCCACTGACGGATATAAAAGGAATGAAGGATCTGTGCAGCTTCAGCAGAGGAGACAGTCTGGGCCGCTAGAGCCGTGTGTGTGTGTGTGTGCCTGCGTGAGCGCCTGTGTGCGTGAGCGCCTGTGTGTGTGTCTGTGTGTGTGTGTGTGTGTATGTGAGTGTGCGTGAGCGCCTGTGTGAGTGTGTGTGTGCGTGAGCGCCTGTGTGTGTGTGTGTGTGTGCGTGAGCGCCTGTGTGAGTGTGTGTGGAAGCCTGCTCCTCGGACAGAGATGTCAAGAAGAGCCGGGAATGTGTACAGGAATGTGTATCCGTGAGCGCCTGTGTGTGTGTGTGTGTGTGTGTGCGTGTGCGTGAGCGCCTGTGTGTGTGTGTGTGTATGTGTGTGTGTGTGTGTGTGTGTGTGTGTTTGGGTGCACTTGACAGAAGACGAAGCTCGAAGCCTCCGTCAGTCAGTTCACTCTCCGACATGATGTCACAGCAGCTCAACATGGGGACCGTTACTGAGCCTCTGCATGTGTTCCTGAAACAGTGCCCTCTATAGGCCACTCTGTGGCAGTGTGATATCAGACCCCTCTGCAGGAGGTGACCTGGCTCCAGAGACTCTGACTCAACACACAGGGAGACGATGATGAAGTGAAAATGTAGAATGCTTTTATTTTGGAGCATTTTCACAATAAAACCACACAGCTGAAGTACACTGTTTAGACATTCATCGGCGGCCTCCATAGAGGGGATTGGCTCCTGATGTTCAATTCAAAAATGGAAATATTTCAACTTGAATTTTACTCACTGGACCTTTAATCCTCGAAACTAGAGGGTCTGGCCATTTTAGAGAAATTGATAAAGGGAGTAGTAATAATGATATCAACGATACAAATCATCGTAATAATGATGACAACAACGACACTAATAAACCCTGACGCTAACTCTGTGTTTTAAATACCATAACAAACTCCAGAAATGTCCTTATTCATTAGCATTAGCTTCGATTAGCCTCGGTTTTGGGGGAGCGGTCTCACCCAAGGTCACCTCACAGTACCAACTGGGGAGGCGCCACTGGCAAAGAACACAGGCAGAATTATGATTTGCCTCCACAACCTTTGTAAATCAACATCTTGTCCAACACCAAACAAACACGAGGATGAGGTTGAATAAAGCGTCTGTGGTTCAGGAAGCTCGTTAGACGGAGCCGATGACCGGGAGCACGGCCGCGCCAGCGCAAATTCAATTAGTCAGCGAGTGAACTCATCAGACTGAACGCTCTCTGTCTGCCTTTGTTGTGTCCCGCAGCTACAGTCTGACCGGAGGACACGGCCAGTTCTCCATCAACCCGGCCACCGGCCAGATCATTACCAGCTCGCTGCTGGACCGAGAGGAGCGGGCCAATTACCAGCTGCTGGTGGTGGCCACCGACGGAGGGCAGCCCGAGGGCCTGTCCAGCTCCGCCACCGTGTCCATCACCGTGGCCGACATCAACGACAACCCGCCGCACTTCCACCACCACCCCTACGTCACGCACATCCCCGCCTCCACGGCTGCAGGTCAGTGAGGGGACGCCATGATGTCGCCCCGCCCGCTCTGATACCAGGCTGACTTGGCCCTGGATGTGACGCCTGCAGGATATTATCATTCATTTGGTTTTATTTGAATTCATAGCGCGAGCTTTCTTTTTTTCCAACGTGCATCCATGCGTTTATACATTTAGTTATCCTCTATTGGTTTATTTATTTGTATTTAATATATTTTTTATTAACTTATTTGGTACATTTTTGATGCGATTATTCATAATCAGTCATATTATAAATCACCGGTAATAATAATTAATACATGTTATTATCAATCATCTGGGATCATAACTGTATCATTTTAGGCAGGATTACAAATATTAGATTTTTTTTTTTTTTTTTCAATTTGCAAATGAATGTATTCTAATTTGGAGGCAAAGGTCACATGGGCTTTCCAACATAATCTCATACCCTGAGAGCGTAAATCATGGTCAGTATTTGGCTTCATAGATGAACAGAATAGACTTTAAATATTTCAGAGGTCAATGTAAATAAAGCCTCTCTAACATAATAGTGCGATAGTAGTACAATAGCTTGTTGTAGCTCCAAACCCCTTAGTTATTCCACATTCAAATTTTACAAGGTCTAATTTCACCTTAATTTTTCGCATTAGACCTTTAATTCTCATTTTCTTGTCTCTGTGTCCTCAGGGTCTTTGGTCTTTGCCGTCACTGTCACTGATGAGGACTCGGGCTCCAACGCTCAGCTGCACTACTCCCTGATGGGTCGCAACTCCGAGAAGTTCAAGATCGACCCGGTCCGAGGAGCCATCACCGCCAACGAGAAGCTGACCGGGACTTCAGAGGTCACCCTCACTGTCCGGGTCAAAGATGGCGGCAGCAACCCCAAAACGGACACGACCACGGTGACCGTCCGCTTCGTCACCGGCGGAAACTTCCCCGTCATCAAGGTGAAGGAGCACGCCTTCACCTTCCCCGAGAGCCAGCCGACCAATCACGTGGTCACCACGGTGACCGGGTCGTCCATGAGGGGCGGGCCTCTGTCGTATTACATCGCCAGCGGCAACCTGGATAACGCTTTTCACATCGACCAGCTCTCAGGCGAGCTGTCGATCAGACACTCGCTGGATTACGAACACATTCAGAAGTACGTTCTGTGGATCGAAGCCAGAGATCAGGGCTTCCCGCCGTATTCTTCCTACGAGAAAGTGGAAGTAAACGTTCTGGACGTGAACGATAATCACCCGCTGTTCGAGAAGGATCCGTTCCACGCCGAAATACTGGAGAGCCTCTCGCCTCAACGGGTGTTGATAGTGTCCGCCGTCGATCTGGACAGCGGGCCGAATGGACAGCTCGAGTACGCCATCGTCGACGGCAACAAGGAGAACAGTTTCAACATCAATCGAGCGACCGGGGAGATCCGAAGCACCAGGCCGCTGGACCGCGAAAAAGCGACTCAGTACGTTTTGAAAGTCAAAGCCACGGATCGCGGGCTGCCGCCTAAAAGCACGGCAGTAAAAGTGTTGATCGGCGTTTTGGATGTCAACGACAACGCCCCGAGGTTCTCCAAAATCTTCAGCGCGACGGTGGCGGAGAACGCCCCGGTGGGTTACACCGTCACCAGGGTCACCACCACGGACGAGGACGCGGGCTCCAACGCCATCAGCCCAACCCCTGGAAAAAGAAAATTGCAAATGATCCTATAAATCTAAAGCAAGGTTCAAGCCGACGTGTGGTCGTCCAAGTTAGTCACCCTGAGCGTAGCAGCTCATCTGTCAGTGCACGCCATGCATGTGTATTGTCTTTGAACAGAAAAACGTATCCGCGCCACGTAATATATTTTCTTTGTGTGATTGCAACTGAAACGGTCGTTCGAAACGCAAAATACCATCCGTTTTGCTGATGTGCCTTACAAGGGGCGAGGTGACATTGTGCTAAGAGCAACAATGAAGTTAAATGAGTGGGAATGGTGACGCACCTCCTCGGCACTTGAGCTTCAAGGTCTGTCCTGAAGCATTGTGGCGAGGTGACCCGGTGGGAGAGGGAGGGAGTGAGTGTTGAGAGATAGCGATGTAAAATCTAAAGACAAATCAAAGTGGAACGAATATGAGTTTTACTAAGCGGCTCAGACCCCATCTAATTACTCGGCTCGGATGGACTGCAGGGGACCCATGTGCCAGGTCAGAGCCTCATGTTTCATGGTCCAGCTACTTCCCTGTCCCCCCCCCCCTCTTTCCATCCCCTCCTGCATCCCTCCATCACCATCTCTGCCTGTCTCTCCCAAAAATCAGTTCTGCTCCAGTAGACACCTTTTTATTTTTTATTTTTTTTTAAATCCTATCTGATGAGGACCCTGGTTCCCCCCCCCCTCCCCCCCCCCCCCACACACACACACACACACCCCCACTTATCTCCCACCATCCATTTATATACTGCCGCATAGCGAAATGTATGCTAATGTGACCCAACTGCTAAAATGGAAATTAGCCTCACACTCTCACAGCAGCAGCCAGAGACAATGTGGCCATGAAAGACGCAGCATTGTTCCACAACAAACCCCCAAACAGGAAGATAAGAACTTGTCCGATTCGATCAGTAATGAATTATGCATCGGCGGCCGCTGAGTGCAAGTGTTGTGCTTTTTGATGAGTCCCCCTTTATCTCTTCATCTGTTTTAGCAATCACACGCTGCTGTGGGGGACTCTCTTTATGTTCATTTATATATGCCTGTGTGCATAAGCATTGGCTAATAACTCCAGTGTGCATACTGGAGCATACTGCGCACTCTGTGCGTGTGTGTGGCTGGGTAGAGTCTCGAGGAGTGATGGAGAGACAAAGAGACAACTTATTTTTATGTTTTGCGATCTTCAGTAAAAAAATTTTAAAAAAATAGCAGAGCGTATTGTACATTTCGGCTCCTCCGGGGCAAACCTTAGATGCAAGCAAAAAGAAATGCTTATCTCAGAGAGCAGCGGGTGTTTTGAGAAAGAGCCGCTAACAGGATTATGCCTTCCATGTTCACCTTTACCCAGCGGAGGGTCAAGATCGATATGTGACTAATGTGATGAGGGAGGGTTATCACCCCTCGCCCTCTGCTTTCAATGGAACCCCATTAACCATGTGGCTGTGCAGGCTCCAGTGCTAGCCATGCATTTTTTTGTCTCCACTACGGCTGAAGCGTAATGTGTATCAGCCCATGCGTTTGCAAAATTTTGTATCTCCACCGAGCAGACGGGAGAATCAGCCACATTGCCGGCAGATCAAGGTCCTTTTCGGTTACATTTCAGCCTGTGATCTCGGCTCATTTTCATTTACCTCCGGCACAGGACTGTGCAGGTAGCATGAGCCGAGCATATCTCATTAAAATAGAGTGGAATGGATCCGCTGTTGCCATTGTGCCCGGTAATTCCTCGGTGATGTATTCCTCCCCCCTGTCCCCCTAATGTAACAGCGTTTCAAATTCTGAATCCCCCTTCGCCTCTCCATTTCCTCCTTGTCTGTGAAAGAGTCTGATTTCCAGCAAGTTAATGAAATTGTCACAGCACCTTATGAAATCGCCACCGTGTAAGCAATAACATCTGGCAGATAGATGGCGCATGTAATGTCCGCTGAGCCTGGCTACACACAGCCCTGTTAATGAGCGGAGAGACAGGCTGACAGACAGAGGCAGATTGACAAACAGTGGTGACGGGGGGACGGAAGGAGAAAAAGGGGGGGGGGGGGGGGGGGGGGGGGGGGGGGGGGGGGCATGTGTCGGTGTGTGAGCAAAAACATGGACAATGGAAAAGAGAGGAAAAGACCTATTCAAACATATTCAAAGATTAATTGAAATTTGACAAAAGCTAGTTGTCAAATAAACAGCAGATTTCATTAAAAATGTTTTTTTTCCTAATTTGCCATCAAAGTTGTATTTATCAGGATTTTAGAAAATTATTTAACAAATTGGAAAGAATTTCAAGTTACAAGCTGTGTAAGCCACGTGTTTGTTGGTGTGTTTGGACTTATAGACTTAGAAATATTTCACCTAAATCTTACGGATTTGACCTTTAAGGTAGAATAAATAATAATTATTATTATTCATGAGTTTTCAAAATACTTAATTGGAACTGTGTCACTTTCTGAATAATCTACCCGAGCACTTTAATTGGGTCTGTGGATCCACCACAGGGCAACCATGAATAAACAAAGCTATGTTATATAACTATTTTCTTTACCTCCAGTAAGCCACTGCTAAAGGTGTGATGTGACATTTCGGTGAAACTATTTCTATACTGTAAATGAAAAGAAAATGAGATCCATATGTCTGTGTACACACGTAAGTGTACACATTGTTGTATTCATTCCCCGACAGTGAACCTTTGTTATTCACAGGGGTGGGTCCTCCCTTTGTTGTCACGTTGTATCGTCATGTTTACAGTTTCCCAGAATGGACAAACTAAAAAAAATCATAGTTTCTCCTACATGCGTGTAGGAGATGGATGAGGTGAGGGTTATACAGCTCCAACAGTATTGCACCAATACATATCACCTCACATGTCCACTGGACTGTAGTTATTACTCCCTAACATGGACTCGGTGAGAACATCCCTGCACCAAGGAGAACATTTGGGGAATGAGTTTCTGAGCACTGCAGTGCTGTTCTCGCAGCGTTTCCAACAGGGGCCTGTAGGATTAGTTATACATTTGCATAAATCAAATACATGTGGGTCATGATGCAGCTGCCACATTTGCTTGTGTTTGTGAAGAGGGAAGGTTAACTGTCAGGACAGGGTAATATAAAGCTGGATGGTTGGTGCCACATGGCTAATCAGATAACCATAAGGTTTATTCTGACCTGTGACTTTTGACTCGGTTTCCCAAAGCTGAAATATTAAAGATTGGCAATGCAGAGATTTTGGTCCGAGCTTTCAATGTTTCCATCGGTCCTGACCGGATTGACCTCTCGAGTTGGCAAGAGAAACCTATGGTAATGAGGTGTTAAACTGAGGCTTGTGTGGCAGGGCATAGTATTTACTCTTTGAATTGTGGTAACACCAAGCTGCGGACTGTGTTTCCACTCTCCTGCATCGTGCCGAGCCATGCCCCGCCTCCTCGGCGGCCCCGCCGTGCGCCCCCTGACTCGCTGGCCGCCCTCCCGACGGGATGCCAACTGGCCTGCTGCTGCCCTCCGATGCCGCAGCTCCACCGCTGCCATCGTCGTCATCAGCAGGGGAGGCTGGCCGAGTGAGGAGCGATGCGTCGAGAGAAGACGACAGAGAAGGTGGGAGCTGCCAGTTTGCACCATCCTCACACACTTCTCGCTGAGATGTGAAATCTGTTGCTTGGCGCCTCTGCCTCTTGTTGCTGGCTCTTCCATTTGTATGCAGGCAGCAAGCGCGATTCATTACGCAGCCACTCCTTTGCCTACACTCTCATCTAGGGGTTGCGTTCGCATCCCTGAGTGTCGGTAGCGCCTCACTGTTTGGGAATCATTTATGATAACAATAGAAGAATCGGTAAAACCTCGAAGCATCCAGTTATTGATGTGGCCAGCCTCCTCCAGTGAGAGTAATGCTACGCCTGCTCTTTAATGAACCGCAGTCGCCCATGCCCACTTGAATAGGCCAGAAAGGAAGAGAGGAGGAAAGTAATGTGATTATATATTTATCAAGCGGTGCTCCCTCCGTTTTTTTTATTTTTATTTTTTTCCCCCACATGCTCTTTTGGCACCTGCATGTCCCATTAGAAGTGTTTGGTCAGCAGTGCTGAGGGCAGCTCATCGAACCTGTGTCACACCATAATTAGGCCCCGCTCCGCAACCACAGTTCTGCTTGGCTGTGCTCTCCAGAGATAAACTCATCATGTAGACACACATGCCCCTGACACCCAGCCCACCCCCACCCCCGCCCCCACGACCCCTCTGACACAGATGCACCAGAGAGCCCACTCACGGCGGAGAATACGCCCACAAACAAGCCAATACATCTGCACCGGCACGGACACAGGGTGTTTATATGAAGACATATTAGTGTGATTACATGTTAGACACATGCGCCGCGGCGCCATTTTATTTATTTCCCTCCGCTCAGCAATCTTCCTCTCGTTTCAGGGGGTGTGGAGGTATCATTTTCTGATTAGCAATTCTCATGCCAAAAGGTACCAAACAGTCGAAGCAATCAGTCGTTGAACTGTCACAGCAGGTGAGAGAAGAGGCTGTTTAATGCAGCCACACTTTTTTTATTTTGTTTATTTGGTTGTCTAAAGCCACTCTCATCTCACATGTATTAGCAACATATATAAGTCTGCGGGGTTGGACGGCTGCCTGGCGATGAATTGACAGCTGGGGAATGTGATGAATGATGAGACGTGTGTATTTCCAGAGAGAAGAGAGAAGGGTGATTACATTTCTGACAGATCCACCCACAGTTTCACCTCACGTTACTTCCAAACATTGGTGATGCGTGTGGCACAGTAGCCTGCGTTGCCTATGACAGTCATCCGGAATGAATCGATATGCAAAACAATGCTGACTTTATCTCCAAATGCAATTTGCATTAGCACCTCGGAAAGAAGAGGAGATTAAATCTCATTTCGTAATGAGCTCGGCGGGAAGATTTACTGTTGGAGAGATTTGGGAATCTACTGGGAAGCGAGAAATCACCTGCCGCTACCACATCGCAGCCTGGATTATCATGGAAATGACATCTCAGTTGCTTGGACACCGTGATGAGAAGTAGACAAAGAACACTGACTCAGTCCGAGTTTGTTTCCGCATTAACTATCACTTCCTCTCCTTCTTCCCCCGGCTCTGTGCAAAGAGCACATCGCGTCACAAACGCTGCTTTTGGGTGAAGACTGAGATTTTTCCGACGAGGTCTGGGAGATGATGCTGTGTGATGAGGTTTCAACAACCTTCTTAAACTTGTCCTGTGTTACTGAGAAGCCTACTCCATCATGAATATTTTACACGTCGGCAGTGCACGTCAAAGTCGGCTCATATCATTCCCCCAAAAGCACACTTAACTGGAGGCTGAGGAAAATAGACCTTGAAAACACAGACACACACACACACACACTCAAAGACACTCGAGATGAAAGCATGAAAGGAGCATATACGTGTAATTATCATATATTATTAATGTCAGGTACACCTATTTGTGGCACGTTTTCTTTATTCCTCAGTCGCTCCTCATCTGTTTGATGTTAGTTAAGCTCAAATTGATGAAACCAGGCTTTGGACCAGAAGCATCAGTGAGCTGCTGAGCGTTGCAACATTTATGATGACAGCATGTGCAATGAACAAAGGTTTTCTCCAACCACTGACTTTACAGTCCATGGACAGCAAGGCTTTTCATGTAACAGAATGAAAGGGAGATTCTGGTCAAATGCACGTCCATCTGCCGCCATGATTTCAGCAGCGGTTCAATTCAAAAATTTCATGACACGTCGCAAAGAGACGGTTCCCCAGGGGCCCGTCTTCCCGGATGTGTTTTGGCTGCTGCTGTCACGCCCTGCAGCAAAGTTTGACTGGTGTGAAGTCCAGACCAGCAAAGTTTGTGAATCGGTTCAGATCCATCCTCAAATTAGTCTCCGTTTGGATCGGTGGAAAAGGAATATAACACATTCCATATCTTTGATATCCTTTAATATAGGTCATCTCCCTCTACAGCGAAGCCAAAGTCTCTCGGTTGTCACCTGGTGGTTTGCTGTGAATGTGTTCTTCCTGGCATATTAGAAATGATATAAGTAATTTAAAGTGGCCATACTTGATTTCATTTCTTACAATATGGTATGTGCACATTAGATTAAAAAAATCACTCTTTTCATCAATTTCTCCATAAACAAACAAAGTGAGCAGACATAAGAGCCCAGGAACCTGATCATTTTCTCAGAAACTGCTGGAAACCGAAATTGATGTAAACAAAAGACTCGATATTGGATTTAAAATCGTCCGAAAAATTACTGTTTGATCAATCATACACGAGTGCTCCAGAGTTCTTATAGCTACAGGCTTTGATACATCTGGAGGGGAGCATTCTGAAGAGAAGCTGTGACTCGTGTTTGTTTGTTCACACTGAAATTAGCATAAAATGATAGATGGGATAATCAGCAGCCCTGGGTTTGAACCTGCTCTGAACCAGCTGGAGCCTTTTGTCTGCGGAGTAAACATGTGGTCCTTGCTTCTGTGTGGGCTTCGTCAGTGAGCTTCCTCCCTGTCCACAGTCCTCACAGATTCACACTCAGCGGAGGGGAAACTCTGAACTGCCTCGAGGTGTTGATGTGGTTTTCTGTCTATTTGTGTTTGCACTGTGATTGTGTGGTGACCCATTGAGGCTGGGTGCTGTCCTTTGTTGAATGCTTAAATGGAATGGAATTAGAGTCACTTTCAATATGGCAGTGCATAACAAAGCACACTAGAACAAATAGACAGTGCAATACAGTGTTTGCAAATAAAACACGAAAGACCAGTGAATTAGAAAAAAAACCCCAATACAGTGGAAACAATATACAAATGATTGTACCTTAAATGAACAGTGTGAAGGTAAAAGTGATTTGTGGTGGTGAAGTTGGATGTTGCAGGTTAATACCCTCCATCACAGCCTTCCTGTCACCATGATTCCTCGAGTAATTACAAGATCAAGAGCGTTGCCATGGTTTTTCACATGAGGGACTGACTTCTAACCCGCATCAGGGACAAAGTATGAAATCAGCTTCTCCATCCTCATATTTTCAAAATGATTTTTTGGCCGTGCAATTTGGAGCCTGACAGAGCGGGAGCCAGAGATAAACAGAATTGCGCCCTCTGAATTCACACCTCATTTTTAAGCCAATAACCAAAGAGGAAAATGTAAAGGACAAGGAGGTAAGCAGGTCATTATTACCACGGCACAAAATAGAAAAGCCAGTGGTCACACACTGGCTTTCTCCAGATGTGTTTGAGCACTCTATGGTTTTTTAAAGTGGGCACATCAGAAAGCAGTGTGAGGTGAAAATAAAGGGCACCGCATTGTTTATTGGCCCTGCGGGCGACAGAAATATAAACTTGACAGAGCTCTAGGTGAAAACTTGTTTCCAGCCTCCCGTTATGGAGCGACAATGTTTATGTTGCATGTCAAGAGAGAAACAAAATGCACATAATCTCTCCTATATTTGATAAACACACTTTGTCGATGCATTTTTCATCATCCCGCGTCATAAATATCAACCGCATGTTGGCTGATTCTTTTTTTCTGCTCCTCGCAGCTGATGCGGAAAAAGTGATTATAATTCAGCTTCCTTGGAAGTGAATATCCAGCCATGTAAATCAAATCTGCTGGCTTATGTAGGAGAGGCGACAACAATTTTGAGAGCAATATGCAATATTCATTGTTCGTAAATAATTAATTTGTTTGCTCGCAACTGGGCTTAAAGTGATTATGGCCCTTTTTCATTTGAGTGTATATCCATGGCACACTGTCCTGCTGAAAAGAGTGGCATTTGGATTTCATTCACACACACACCACTTTACCCGCACTTCATTATTTTCCTACAATAACCCCCCCCCCCCCCCCCCCCCCCCCCCCCCCCCCCCCCCCCCCCCCCCCCCCCCCCCCACCCCCCGCCCCCGCCCCCGCTCCCGCACGCCTGGCCTGTAGGTGTTTCACAAAGGGCTCCGAACCACAATGAGACTTTCACACAGAATCAGACACTGGATCTGCCGCTGATAAAGAAAAGGAGAACTCTGTAATAGCATCTTTCTTATGAAACACCAAATTGCCTGCAGTCGGCAGCATCGGTGATTACCAACAGCCTTTGGTGATAGCAGTTTAGTTATCGCGTCAATTGGCACTGAGGTAGCCAAGATTCAGGCCAGTCGGCAAAGTTAGCTTTTGAATGAGGATTTCCCCTCTGTCACTCTTTACCCTACAATTTCAAGTGGAGCTAGTAATGTAATTTACTGTCTGTGGAGTGCACTGTGTGTGTGCTGTAATGAATGTAGCCAGAATGAGATCTGTTCAGGAGATTTCCTCTGCCGCCCCGGTGCAGCCAAGGACACCGGGGCTAACATGGGCTCCACTTTACCTTCTTTACAGAGAGATAATTACATTCTCTGACACTGAGCCAAGTGGTGCTGCATACTAAACCCTGCATCACATTGACCATGCATCCGAAGGCTTTTCAAATTGGGAACCTGATTGCACTCTGTAAGATTGCCGTATTTATGATAAGGACTGTGCTGTTATTTCTGACATGTTGGGCAGCTGTGGCTGAGGGCTGAGACCAGCTGACCACTGACCAGAGGGTAGGGGGTTCGAGTTTTGAACCTCTTTCTGACAGTAGCCCAGCAAGAACTATACCTTGCCTCAAGGACTCTGGAATTTCGATTAATCTGACAGTTCCTCATTTACAGGTCTCATTTAACGCACTCGGCTACTACATCTGAATACACCACTAGATGTCTCTAAACCCTATATACTGAACCTGTTAACATCATCTCCTACAAAAAGATGACACTGTCTGATGATGACTTCCTCTTTGTGCCTCCTTGCCTTGTGGGAATGATCCTTGGACTTGATTCTTTTCAGGGAAAAAATACTTTGACTCGGCACAATTATCTCTTGACTCTCAGGGTTTAAGTGGGTCAGGTCCCCTCAGAGCCGACCTCTGCCTCCTCACGTCCAAATCACACCCTGCCAGAGCCCAACCACAGTATTATATATTATCATATCGCACATGCATTTTTTCCTCCTAAAACCCCTGTAAGCATAATGTCACTATCAAAAAATAATGATTGCTTCAAATTTAATTACCCAAGTGTAAAGAAAGGCTCGAGGGAGACGCTAGTTTCAGACGTGCTGCTCAGGCACGTCTCATCAGTGGTGGACAGCCTGTCTGGCACAGCGGGATTTGAAGGTCAGGTTGTCGCATACTCTTATAAGTTACCAGCAATTATGGATCATTTTCTCATAATTGCCTGGTTTCTGCTTGGACTAAATTAGACTGTGTATGTCTGTCACACGTTCATGTACAAGATGCAGTTACCTATCAATTATAATTTTGTCATTCATTTAAATCCAATTGGATGTGTCAGATATTAATCAGTCAGCACTGCAAACAAGACAAAGGTTTGCTTTTGACATATGCTTAATAATGACTCTGACACACTAACCATGTGTCACGATATGATGTGAACACTGGTAAAGGTAACTGCTTCGTCTCATCGCCGTTAAGCGGTGTATTTTAAATCACACTGTTCAACGACACAAGGCCAACTAATGAGTTGAATCTACGTGGAACTATTATTTCCGTATGAATTTGCAGAAATGGAACAGTAAGGAAATATGCAGCATTGTTGGTTTGGAGCCTCTATATTGTGTGAATGATCAGTGCGCACCCTCTATGGAGGCCACCATGTTTTAAGCGGAACTGCAGGCCACCACAAGCCCCTCTACATGCTCTGAACAGAGGGGTGTGGTGAATATTGTTCACCTGCAACATGTACATTTAAATCCTCTGCACTGGACTTTGCCAGAATTTGTAGATCAGCTGATCACACGTCATACGTCCTATCAGAAAAAAAACAAATTTGAACCTGAGTGTTGCTAAGCAACACAGAGCTCCCTTTTAGTTTAAAAAAAAAAAAATGTTGATAACTCATATCGTACAGTCATTTTCTCAGGTGACTTTTCTCCAACCACTTATTGCTCATATCTGCTAATGGAGGAAGCAGAACAGAACAGAGCTGATTTTGATTTTTAATATCTCGATACGACCCTGCAGTGTGTTTTCATCATCTCATTTTTATCCTTTAAATTTCAACGGTTTGTGTGTGAAGCCATTTCATTTGGATAGAAGGTCCATACAGCTTATTTAGCATGCCATGTTAACTCTGTGCTGTCTCACCAAAACAGTCACGACAGAATCAATCTGATGAGTTGGGACGAATCACTTGGGAGCGCAGCTGATCAATAGGCCAATAGGAAGTTCCCCCGTGTTTAAATGGATAGCTGCGGTAAGGGAGACATAAAAGGTTTTCTTAATCACCGTATAGACAGATGAATAAATTGATTGGAGGGGATTTTAATCAGTACTGTTTAAGGGTGTCATAAAAAGTCCCTTGTCCTCTTATGAGCACAGCAGATGAAAATACTTTTTGATTTATAAACTTGTTCGGGCTGAGCTTTGCACTTCCTGCACACTCTTTTGGCAACTTTCATACAGCTTGAAATGCGAAACTAACATTTACACCACCTCAGTGAATTCATTGACAAGTCGACCTGCGAGACCGACCCTGATATATCTCCGGGGACCATGACAAAGGCCTGCACTTTCTGGATTCAGACGGCATCTTTATACCAGCTGCCATGAACCGCTGCACCTCAATGTGAAATCTACCTCTTTTCACCCCGGTTATGTGTGTAAATAGTGCCGACAGGCTTCCCGCCGCCATGAATACTGAGTGTCAGAGTGCCGCTACCCAGGGAAATCGGGGCCGGGATGAGGGGGGGGGGGGGGGGGGGGGGGGGGGGGGGGGGGGGGGGGTCCGAGGGAACATTTGTTGAATAGAAACACGCATCATGCCTTTCGGAACTGGCTTTTGTTTTTATAGTAAGGGCTCTGGCCTGCCTCTCAGTGTGAGATCTCAGACTAGACCACACTCAAAGGGGCTGTGCTGAGGACGAGTCTTTGCTCAACAGACAACTGAAAAACACTGAATCTAAACAGAGTCAGCTCTTTTCATGTGGAGGGGCATGCAAGAGCATTACGAGCGGTTGCAGTCGATATCCCGCTAGCATAAAAGAGCTTGTTTCCCTCTTAAAGGATCAACACAGCAAGGGTGCAGCAAGGTTTTGGTTCAGATAGAGCCAGAACGCATCTTTTAGGACTCCCACGTTTATTCAAAATGGAAACATTTCAGATATTCATCCTAAAATGGCACATTCAAACCCAAATATACAGATATGAGACTCTGAAGTACTTCGTCTCCTCATCCAGCAGGGGGCGATCATTGCTTTCACCTTGAGCTTTTGCAAACCGCCTCGTCGGAACGCTATGCGATTAAGTTGTTTGACGATGAAAATGAATTAGTCTCACAAGGAAAGACACCGGAGCATCTGAGAAATGGTATGCGGAAGTGTTTCGGGTTCTACGCTGAAGACTACAACACGGTGATCACAGACTTTTTTGTCGTCTTTGATCCAATGCGACTGCCATTTACAGATCTCTGGGCTCGGCTCTGAGCAGAAACAGACAGCACTCTTATATTTAATGTACAACGCACTATGCAGTACAGTCGTGGCTGCTCTTGGTGGATGCATTTGTATCGGCTCTCCCTTTCCCTCCGCTTGGACTCGGATAAGCCACTCGCACGCCCTCTCTCTCACTGTGAACAAATCGCTACATTGAGAAACCAAATCATCTGCCCATTTATAAATTTCGCCCCCTCTAAAAATCTTCCTGCCAGCATGGAGGTGACCTATTTTCGAAGTGAAACATTCGTCAGCACAGGCTCAGAGGGGGTGCTGGATCATGCCCCGAGAGTGTATAATGTAGTGAGTATATGTGCTGGGGAGGGGAGGGGGGCTGGGGGTTGGCAGGGAGGCAGGCAAGTGCAAATTTTGAATGGCGGCCAAAAATGTATATCCCACGTCTCCCTGGGTCTCTGTGCTGTGGATGTTGCAGATATCAACGATGCGCCTAATAGTGCTCGGGGTTGTTCAGAGGAGCAGGTAATTGCAGTTTGTTGGAACCATTAAAAGCCCTTTGAATCCAAACGTCGAAGCCCGTGTGTCCCCCCATGTCCCCTCCCCTCCTCATTCCCTCGGGGTGCGCTCAACGACAGTCTCTTGTTCGCCAGATAGAAGTTTAAAGTAATCATTCACTTCAAATGCCACATTAGGCGAGTGATGCCAACAATGTCAATGAAGCAACATTGACTGGACAGAAGTGAGCGTTGCTCAGACGGGCACCGGGATGCTGCAGTATATATATAAGAGATTCCACGCGTGGCCATTGGCTGTTAGATGACTTTTAAAGGCACTGAGATGGAAAAATGTTTTTCCATTTGAGATTTGCTCATGTGTGATGGCAAGCAGAGCAGAATGTAGCCATAGCACCAAAGCCATAAGCCCTATCATGTTTGTCCCTTGCACACTCATTTATACAAACCACACAAACGTACACACAAGCACCCTCCTCCCCCGAATTCCCCAAAAGCCAGATTGTCTTGTTTCATACCAGATCCAATACCTCATCCGTTTTATGGCTGAATACGTTTGGTGAAAAGTCATTCAGCCTCAACTACAGAAGTACTGAGTGTATATTATATTCATACAAACTCATCGTGATGCTGTGTGAAGAGTCTGTGCTCACATCGGGCTTCAAACTTGCATTCCTTTTAATGCTAGTCCACTGCGGCATTTGACATCTTAGATCTGAAAAACAAAACTCGGTTCCATAAGGAAGATTTCAGACCAACAGACTGAGAGAGAAGCTGGGAGCAGACTCGTTCACTGTTGACAGATGGAGAGTTAAAGTCTAAGCCTCCCCAGTTGTCGCTCACTTCTGTCCATATTGGATGGGTGAAAAGGGGTTCACTTAATTTAGCGGACAAGCATGAGACAAGTAAAAGCTCTTATTCGAAAATAAAATCTAAATGAACTGAGAACTTGAACTTGTTGAAGTTGTGGTGATCAGTATTGAGCACATAAAGGCATTGCTGTTTTAGTCCTGCATTGTAATTGTATCCTGTGAAGGTACAGCATGGTTGATTTCGTAACATCTAGTGGGGAAGTTCCACGTTGTAGTGAATTAACTGTGTCCACAGATAATGCTCTTTCAACACCCTTATTGACACTATAACTGATCACATACTCTGAATAATTACTTATTCATCACTTAATCATATACTCTGCCATACAGCTCACATTTTTATTTGTGTTATATGGGTCTAGATCAGAAAAAGAAAAAAACAAACAGTTTTCTGGTCTAAATCTAACCCTCCACTAATTTCAAAACAATAGAGACAAATTATTTTTCATTTATCATTTTTAAAGAATTAATTTACATTTTTTTTTCTTTTTCTTTCATTGACTGGTCTTCACTGGTTATGTGAAATAAAATGTCTGCGATCTTCAGGTTTATTATTACCAGACAAAACATCCCTCTCGTGGCAGGATATCAGGTTATAATGCTTGCGTCACGTTTAACCCCGAGTCGTCAAGGTTACCACGGCAACCCAGAGTTGCGATTCGCTGTGGTAACTTACACCGAACCTGCTCTGAGGCACGTGGACGCACACTGGCGTCATCATCACTTATAGCAGACCCTCAGGAGCTCACCCCCCCTCATGATCCCCACGATTGTGAGAGGGTCACTTTTAGGAGGCTGAGTGGCCACAGACCTGTATGACCCTGAAGATGCTTTCCATCAGATACCCTCATTATTGCAAAGGGCCGGCTCCTCATATGGAGTGCACTCCGGTGTAGGAGGGCCCCCTCCTCTCTTCTTTATTTCATTTTGATCTCATTGGCTTCTGCAAAGCAGCAAGCTCTTTCTTTGTGTTCTTGTACACCAGCATCTTATAGCAGAGACTGATTGAGGCACTAAAGTCTTGTGTTTATAAGATGTGAAAGCAAGCTCACTTACAGCTTTGAATTATGTTCTCGTGTTTACTTTTTATTTGTCCACAAATCCAGTTGACACCAGCAGGGTTGCAGCTAAAAGAATAAGGCTAAAATTGCCGTACAAGCAATAAGAGTACATCTTAGAACACATTCATTTAACGGAATACACAGATGTATTTATGCTCTAATGAGAGGGCAATAAGCTTATTGACTTATGCATTCACACAGTCAGCATGTTTTTGGCCAACTGTACTTCCCACATTTGGCAGCGGTGACTATTGCATATGGCCTGACTCACACCTTAATATTGTTTTCTCGTTTTTATCTAGAATATTCTGCTCTTTTGACCATGGAAATGTCCACGTGTGCCATTATTCATGCACCTTACGCTGCTTGTTGACTTATTGACATGATAGCATCCATTGTGTGATTGCTCTGTGGTGTCGGGCTCCGGGTTCAGTCTTCTATTAGTGGGAGAACTACGTCAATGTCACATTGAATTAGTGTAATGAGGTAAAATAATGCTCGGCTCATCGAACACATTTGAAAGATGGAACTCACTTTGACTAATCGAATGCATCAACGGATCATTTATCTGGACTTACAAGAAATGCACATTTTGATCCCCTGAGGAAGCGCCGGACCTTTATGGGTTTGCAGAAGCGTGAAGAGGTGCACACCTGATATTGTCCATTTGCTGTATGACCTTCTAGCTCAGGTCAGTGCCCTGATCTGTCGAACCGATATCGACTCACTGCTTTTGAGGTGTCACGTTGCACACATTTCTCAGTTCAAATGTTTAATCGTGAGAGAGTGGAGTGAATGACATGAATTTAGCATCATCGCGGGATTTGCGGCATGTTAGGTCGCAGTGCGACCGATGTGAAATTCATATCGTTGCATTGACTTTATTCTCTCATTTAGCAGATAATTATGTCAGGTTAAGTGTGAATATAGACATATTATCTCACATTGAAGTGCTTGTTTGAGGGTAAGATGGGGTTCAAAGTAAGACAATGCAATCATCTCACTGGCGTACCTCTCAGGACATTCCGCTGAGTTATAATTGTATGCATACTGTTTAAATGCTGCCAAACTGCCCTGACAACCAAATATTTACCCATGCATTGATTCATTCTTCTTGAGAAATATCAATATTCCAGTTGAGGGAGGATGGTAATTAAAATAAATCATACTCCACTTGCTTCAACCACCTGTCAGGGTTCTCAGAGAGGGGACCCGAGAGCATAACTCAGGAGCCAGATGTAAAAGCAAAGAGTCTTTACTGGGAAGAAAAATAGAGGAAGAAAAAGACAATCCAAACTAAATCCGAGCAGGCAAACAAAGTACAAAGGGTCAGGCTGAGGCAAAATCCTCCCCGCCGAAAAAGGAAAAACACTGACATGGTCCAAAACATGATCCAGATCAGAGCTGTCAAGCAAAGAACAGAGTGCTGCAAAGTCTGAGGCACACAGCACAAATACAGTGTGGTGGGGAATACGTTTGCGGGGAAGCAGCGTAGGGGTTTATAGAGGAACAGGTGAGGAGGGCGAGTCAGGAGAGGACAGGGAAGAGGGGTTGGCAACACATGAAAACACAGCAAAATTGAACCATATACGCAAGTGCAGGATTTTTGATTCTTCCTCTTATGATCCAGATCCAAAGGAAGCTTAGGGCAAATGGAGAGAGATTTGTTTGTGTGTGGGCCTTGTGATGTGCAAGCGTCACAATCACTGCTTTCACCTCACCCGAGAACCTATGGAAGGCTTTAGTTATCATCAAAACTCCAAAATACCATTGTGAAAACAGTCGTACAACGTGGTGGCCTCCAGCGATAGGACTCGCTCAGTATAAACATTCTGGTCATTCTGTTTTCCTCATTTTGTGGCGACAAGAGATGAGTCAAAGGAGGAATCGGACGATTGAGACACAAGTGTCAGATGGGGAGTCTCCTTTATTCACAGCAGCCCTACTAACAACGTAGTCGGAGATAACTCTGTTACAGAGGGTGCATGGCTCTCTTACACTCTAACCCGCACACGTGTGTCCTGTTTTCCCAGCCTCTCTGTCTCTTCCAAGTCTCGTCCTCTTGTTCTCGGATGTTATGTCTCGCAAATCTTGCTTACTGCACCTTTAAAAGTAGGTTAATTATCCTTTAGTCAAACGTGAGAATAATCAAACACAGAAGACAGAAACTCATTTTGTTTGGCTCGTACTTCTTCATCTGGTCCAATCCACAAACTTGGAGGAGTTAATGGTGTGTGACCGCTAAAACAGCTTACCACTAGGGGGCAATCAGAGTGAATTGGCTTTCTTTTTGGATAGCTGCGGTGTCATTCGTCATTGTATAAAGTCTATGCTTTCGCCTGGCGATGCTGGGAATGGAGCCAAACCTTAAAGTGTGAGAGGCACAGATGATGGATGGATGGATGAATACACGAACAACTGGACCGATTGGATATGAGAGTGGAGCGAGGCGACTGGAACTCAAAACAGCAATTTGTTTCAAGGAAATTCAAACCAACTCTCGATATCAGATGGGCTGTTTGATGGAGATCTGTATTTATCAGGAAACGATTTTTCTCACACCTGCTCGGGCAGATGCACGTCTCCTCTCACAGACCAAGGCGGGAGCAGATGACGATGGTAGTTAAGCATCCTGCGTTATATTACACGGCTCCTCGTCCCACACAACATAATGTCAGTTATTTGAAGAAACTAAGATCTGAGACATTTCAAAAAATGACCATCTTTTCTGCTCCAAGGACACCGCACTAATGGCAGTGTAAAATGGATGGACAAGATGAATCATTTAGAACCTAGAATCAAATTTAAAATGGCTCATATCAAATATTAACTACCTAATTCAATTACCCCCCCCCCACACACACACACACACTGCCACCACCCTGCTCCTCTATGGATCAGATATCGACTGCTCAGCTGCATAACGATGGTGGAAATGCAGTGAGGTTGATATTCAGGTTGAATCATGATGTCATCTTCTATTATAAACAGGGAGCATGTGCAACCAATTTTAAAACCCGGTCACATCTTTTTTTTTCTCAAAACCTTCAGAGACTGCATGATGAGGGATTTATTTACTTCAGGCCTGTAGAGGGCGCCAGAACCACCCAGTCACCTCCCAAGATGAGCCTTAGCTGGATGAGCAGGGGAAGGCCCTCTGAGGACAGTCTGAGCCTGTAATTGAATCGGGTTTCTCTTGAAGTGAAATCGAGTTTGACTATTTCAACTCTTGCTTTTTTGGAGGCATTTATTCTTTTGTACAATTTACTTGTTGAAGTAATGTTGAGGTTTTTGATAAGATGATGTGATGCTGAAATCTGGCAAGCAATCTGGCTTCACTGGTAAATGGATGGCAGCTGGCAGCAGAATAAAGCAAAGACATTAAAATGAGATTATTAATGGCCATGAATCACAGAGAGGCCTAATGGCGTGTTGATTCATAACCACATGCCTTTGTTGGTTCTTCGATAATGGATCAAACTGTTGCTTCTGACGTTCATCCTCATTTGTCCCAAAAGTGCATCTTTTGTATACACTGGGGGAGATATGCTAATTCAGACTGTTGCTTGGAAACCAATGAAATCCAACTCTAACCTTTAAATTCTACAGCTATTGATATTATTACCCAGCACTTACATAGGAATTAAGAGAAAGTATGTTTGTGATAGCAAATCTTAATGATGCGTGTCACGCCATAGGTCAGAATAAGTCTAACTGCAGATTCTTTCTCTGAGATATTTTTAACGTGCACAAACCGGATGTAATGAAATGGAATTCCTTTTTTCCCCATTTTGCCCGAGACCCCCTGGAGCCGCCGGAGGGGCCCCTGAGGGCCTACTGGGACCCCGTTTTGGAACCACATAGCTCTGAGTGTTTAAAAGTCCAAAAGTGATGTATTGCTCAAAAGTTTCTAAGAAATATGTGCTCCTTTGGCAGCAGCAGCAGCACCGTGTGCTCGGGCTACAGCACCGACAGATCACTGTTTCAGGCCAGAGAAACCAGATGGAGCGGATTAATGTTACAGAGCCTCTCAGGCGCCCGTGGCTGTAAATGTGGGTGACACATTACAATGGGGAGGTCAACTGGCAAGGTCCAATAAATGGTTTGCATTCTGCTCCCAGAATATATGGGGTTGTAAGCACTGATGGAATTCATGTCCACATTGGACCAGGGTGCTTCTATATGAAGACTGGGTGGTTTTAATTGTCTTTGTGTGGTTGCAGCCATATTGAACCACCATGTTGTTATGGTAGCCTGGGGAAACTTCACTCCTTTTGAGCTTTAATGATAAGTGAAATCTACCATATGTCCTCTCACATGCTTTGAGGGGAAGGCTGAGGTGCAGTGACCCTTGAACCATAATACATAATTATTTGTTATGTGCCAGTCCTGCCGAGGGGACGCCAGCCAGCTAATATCCAAATAATGAATAAAGCAAACATGGTGAGGGAAGCTGCTTTGTCTGTGGTGATGGGGTCAGAGTGGCTGTCCTTTAACCAGAAGGTCGGCGATTTGATGCCAGTCTTCTCCATTTCATGCCAATGCGTACTCCAACTCCTCCATTTTGCCATGCACTCCGAGGATCCACTGCATTGATGTGAATGGATGAATGGAAAAATGTTTTATGATGCTTAATAACTACAAAAGTGTTAGTATGTAAATGAGCACAGAGCATTGATGCACTGATCTCCGGATACTCTGAGGACATGATTGCAGAGCTGCCGGATTCCAGTGGTACCATCTCTCTCCCTCTCTCTCTCTCTCTCCCCACCTCTCTCTCCCACACACCACCCTCCAGCAGCTGCGCCCCCCCACCCACACACTCTCCCTACACGCCCCCCTACCCATCTACACACACACACACACACACACACACACACACACACTTTCCTTTCCCTGACGCCGTGCTCAAGCCTCCCTCTCTCCCATACAGATGAGGCGCCTGGAAGCCACGCACCTCTTGACGTAGCCACTGACCGTTTGCGGTGCCACTCCGTCGGGCTCCGTAAGCACGTATTGCGCAACGTGACCGATGCTTAACTGGCTCCCCGGCACCAAGGGGGGAGCATCCGACTCGCACCGCGGCGTGAACCCGTAGGATCTGGGTGGGGGGGGAGGGAATCGAGAGAGAGAGAGAGAGAGAGAGGCAGAGTGGTATCGCGGAGACGCAAAGGCAACCGCAGTGGGCGCCTCGGAGGAGCTTTGAGACGAAACCACCGCCGCCGCCGCCGCCGCTGCTGGACCCTCCCCTCGTCATTGCCACCGGGAGAGATGAGCTGAGCGCTCGGTGTCAGCGGCTGCAGTCGTGATGTGACTGTGAGGGCGCACGACCCTCCACCGCTGCGGGAATCGCCAGCGGCTGCTTGACGGCTCTATCCAGAGGGACATGATGACGACGACGACGACGACGATGATGATGATGATGATGATGATGATGATGATGGTGATGAGAATTCGGGGTTGCTGAGGTGATGGCTCCGGTTGACAGCATGCAGCAGCATCAGCACCATCCGTGGAGCGAGCAGCCGGAGCGAACCAGCGGCGGTGTCCGTGCGCAACGAGCCTCCCTCCGCCCGTGCTGAGCAGCAAGCGTCCGTGTGCGCCCTCGCTCTCCCACCCGGGGGGGTTCCACTGAAGTAGGCGCACTCACACGCGCCCCCCCCCCCCCCCCCCCCCCACCCCCAACCCCCCTCGCTTGGGAGGCAGAAGAAGGAGGAAGAGGACGAGGAGGAAGGAGAGGGCACCCACCTGGAGGCTGAGGAGAGGTCGCCGTCTGAGATTAGGCCGGGCTCTCTGCAGCCCCCCCGCATCCGCCGCGGCGCGCCCCCCCGTGCCGCCGAGCGCCGCGCTATTTCAACTAAATGGCACCGGGCGTGCAAAGCGCACCCCCCCACCTGAGTCTGTAAATACCTCCACAGCTGCGCCAGTCGGGCGCGTGGATCACTGCGTTTGCCGCGTCTATGCACTTCCGTTGAGGCTGCGCCTCCCCCCGGAGAGGACTTCTCGCCATCGAGCGCTGGATATGCCGAGATTAACGCGAGGGAACGAATAAGAGATCAATCGGGATGGATCTAATAGCCTGTGTTTTGGGGCTGCTGGCCCTCGTCGTGGAGGGCGTCCGTTGCCAAGGAGTGTATGGTGAGTCCTCCTGGCGGCAGAATGTGATCATGACCTTGTAGAAACACCCGATGCCCATCCATCTCCTCTCGCGCACGGTACCAAGGCAACATGCAGCATCAGCGAGCGGGTCTGTCTGTGCGCGTGAGCGGCTCCGAATGTCCTCGGCCACCCCAGGGTTACACGGCAGAAGCCTGTGTGTTGTGGCCAATCATGCACATTCCCCGTTTTATCATCCAATCCATCACTCAGGATGGTGGCGAGCTGGCGAAATGTAGTCGTGGTTCCTTCATAGATGACTGCACCGGGACCCGGTGGAGCTGCTCTCCCGGAGCCCGTCTCCTCCTCGGACCGGTCACCTGCGTGCATGTCATGTGTTGGTCATCGTCCGTGAGAGTTGCCCGGCCTGGTGCCGTCATCTGCCCCAGCAGCGGCGTTTTAGTATGCAGAGTCATGAGTGATTTGTATGTGCTTGATCTGTCTGAATCTCTCCGTCACTCCCACACACACACTCCAACACACACACACTCACACCATCTCTTCCACTGTATGCTTGTGCAACCAGTGGCACAGATGCTGTCTCCTCTGAATCGTCATCCTCCCAGCAGGAGCAGCAAGCGGAAGCAGTGGCAGCAGCAGCCCTGAGAGGAAACAATGATTTATGTGCACTCTCACATCAGACCAGGGAGGAAACCTTGAGCCGCAGCAGCCCTGACCCGTCCACGGTGACTTTGGCTCTGACCAAAGCTGATGAGAGCTCAAGTAGAGATGTGGCAACGTGTGATTCAGAGGCCGATGCCAAGCACTAAGATGTTGTCACTGGTGTGTGTGTGTGTGTGTGTTGAAGATGATGATGATGCAATAGAAAAGTAACTGTGAGTCTGACCGGAACAGTCATGGTGCTGCACCTGACCAAACCATGCACCAGGAGTTATCTCCCTTGGTGTTGCTCTGCAGGGAGGACGTGGACGCAGGAGTAAATCACAGCACACGTCCGGGCAGCCACTGCTCGTGTGCGCACACTCCGACTCGTGCATTTCTTCCGTCTCCGCAGCTGTGGCCGAGACGTTTAAGATGGAGTCGTGTCTTTTAGCTGATTTCGGCGCAGCCCCATCCTGAAAGCCCGCATGCCTCATTAGGCGGTGTGAGGTTATGTAACTGTAGGAGGTGTCAGAGTTGGCAAATCCCTCCATGTTACTTGTTAAGCCACAGGGCATGGCCTCTCATCACACGTCCATGTCAGAGGAAATTATTGCATCTTCCCGATTCCATATCTACTTAATCAGCTTCTCCCCAAGACAGGCATATATTCAGTGGAGACAGGCACGTCACTATCCATCACCACTCACATGAACGTCGGATCAAAGCGGCAGATTCTTGGTGTGAGCGAGCGCTCTACGCCATATAGAGTGTGTGTGCAAATGAAGACACTTGCTCATTAGGAGGAATCATATCTCATAATTCTCAAGGCAGTGATGCTATAGTGGTTTGTGTGGCCCAGGGGGCTGAGTGTAGAGGAAGAGACACTGGCATGAAGCTGTTTGTTTGTTTGTTGTGCAGAATTCCACATTAAGTGTCCCTCAATATTTGCATTCTGCTCCTTGCTGCTGCTGCTGCTGCTGCTGCTGCTGCTGCTGCTGCTGCTGCTGCTGCTGCTGCTGCTGCTTCATGTTTTGCTATGGCAACAGAGAGAGGGCCGGAGGTAGATGGATGCAGCTCATAGATGTTCAAGACTCTGTGCTTACCTCATATCCATGTAAACAGTGAGGAGCCGTGGGCCCCGCTCTCCATACTTCTCATGTGTAAAGCACACAGCATTTCTTCAGACAGCTGGTCTGAATGAAAATGGCAAAGTTCAAAAGTCAACATTTATTATTGATAGTGGCAGAAAATCAGCATGCAGGCCGTGTCATCTCCTATTGTACTCACTGAAGGTTCTGAGGGTGGGGGCGGGGGGGTTGTAGGGGTCGGTGGGATGGAGTATTGTGCACCACAGGTGAAAGGTGGCGGCTGCATGACTGAATAAATGAACTCTGTGGGGGGATTACATACAATGGCGCCAAGTAAGTTGGAAATGGTAGACTTCTGCAGCAGGATTTTTAGAGGGCACGGCCTTATCTTTAAAATTGCAGGATCACACACCGGGAGGTTTTCTGTTTCGTCTCACTGTGGAAAATCCTGCAATAATACCTACTAATCCCACCAGACTCATTTTTTTGTGTTGCGCTAAACATATCATACATCATTTTGCCTCCCTGATCGCCAAGTTAACTCAACGTCAGATGAATGGGGGCAGTTTGCAAAAATGAGATTTTCTATGATTATTTTCATCCACGGACATCAGTATATGTCACGGCCGCCGACTAAATGGCGGGACCATGATGTGGTAATGAAGAAATCACATACTGGTGCGTTAAGTGGTGCTGCCACAGTCATTAAAGAGGATTGATGAAGGCAAGTCATCGCTCCGTGACTCCAGGCCACGGAGAGGGAAAGAGAGCCACCTCTGAAGTTCAACGTCTGCTGCAGCCTCACACTCTCCCCGGTTCTATCCTCAAAGTGTATGGAGACGATTCTCTCCTCTTGTGCTCATCTCCTATGTTGCTCTCTCTAGAGCCTCCGTTGGCCCATATCTGCTCCTCCATCATCCCAAATGGACAAGTCCTGTGATGGCGCACGTTCACTAAATATCTGCAAGTGACGTTTATGTGTAATATTGCTAATGAGCAAAACGCGACTGATGATGATATCAAACAGGTACAGTGGAACACGAGTCGTATGATGGCATGGATGGGCTTCCTTGCTTGTTGCTGTATCTGGAGATGTGCCGCCTTGAGTATGTTCTCTTTGCATCAAAGTCACCCGGCGACAACCTCCATGGGATGTGGAGATGTTCCTGATCTCGTTTTGTGTTACGCTACTGAAGAAAAAAAAAGTTCCTACCGATTTTTCTCACCCCCCCCTCTCTCTCTCTCGCTCTACCTCTCCCTCTCTCTCTCCCTCTCTCGTTTGCATTGAAGTCCAAGCAATTGCTGGGGTTTCTTTTCATGAGCCCCGGTTCAGACGCTTTGGCTTCTAAGCTATGCAAATGCATTCTGCCAGTGAAACTAAAGCCGTCTTTGTTGGTTCTCAGAGGCCTCCTCCACAGAGTCCTCCATCATTCCCTTGGATCAGGACCCTCACATTTCCCACCGTAATGAGACCACAGATAACTCTATCTCTTCTCCTCCCTCTCGCTCCCGGTCCCTATCTCTCTGCCTGTCTGTCTCTCTCTCCCTCTCCTCTGCCTCCTCCTCTCCCATCCCCCTGGGGAACTCCCAAACGGACGTCCACAGTGTATGCGCTTCAATCAGAGACAAATGAGGATATACAACTGGGTGGAAGAAGTAATTCGCTGGTGTAGAACAGCCGCGCGGCACACGTTGGGGATTACCACGTACCCCTTGGGTGGGGCTTCAGATAGCACCAATTTAATCATATCGAATGTCAGTTCTCTTCGGACCTTGTCCTCCGAGACTGACACTGAACACACACTGCAGAGACGATGTTTGAACTTTAAGTCTGACACATGCTGCAGTGCCCAAGTATTCACTAGATAATCCTCGACAGTTTTTCTTGGAGAACGTGATTAAGGTGAAACTGTTCTGTTTCAGTCCATTGAATCTTAAGTTGAGTTTAATATTATTTTTCTTCATTTGCGATTACCATAAAACCAGATTATCTGTGAGACACAAGTTGTATTTCAAACTCCTAAATTGCTAGAGGCCAGATATTCCCACAGTGATGTTACGCTGTTAAAAAGACTACATCCACACGACTGCACTTTTGTATGTAAACATGATTCCAGATGTGCCTTATAGTGTCCACACTAATCTGGAGCGTTAGAGCTGCTACAACCAAGAAGTGTGACAACACTGCTGGCCTGTTTTTGTTTGAAAACTCTGAGGGTGTGTTTTAGTGTGGACAGTCTGTCCGGTCACATTGTAGTCGTCACTGTTTCATGAGGCTCATATCACATGACCCTTTGAAGACAAAGAAGTGTCCCAAGCCTCAGCAACTAAGTTTCAGTTACAATTGTCTCTGAAACTATTTTCTTTGCTTACATATCTCGTGCAATTAAATCCTGCAACGATCCAAGTGCTTTACACCCAGAGTTCTATACAGCAACAAAATGCTCCCAGCACGCACATGCATATGGTCTCGTGATATGATTCTCAGGCCTGTCGGTGTGAACATGCTGCTTCAAGCAATGCCTTCATGTGACCTAAAAAAAAAGCCTGAGATGTTACACAACCGTTACCACAGTCTGACTCATGCCTCTCTTCTATGTGTAAACTCAGTGAAGTGTCCCTTTAATTTCATCTCGCTGCTTAGCTCGGATGCCAAGAGGTCACGTTGCCTGTGTGTGTCTGCGTGGCAGGGTGGCACTCTCCGCTGGAAGGATGCCACTCTCGGATTTGCCCTCTCTCTGCCCCCCTCGGCGTTTTTGGAACATGCAGCTGTGTATAGTTTGGCAGTGAGCAGAACGGAAAAATGAGCCATGAGCTTTAGGTTCATCTGTTGCAGCACTTGTTTTAACAACAGGCTTCAGCTACACTGTCCTTTGCAGAAGGAATAACTCATCCTGTTCCCCCTTTTCCTCATGCAGCGATGAAGCCTTGCGCAGCTGAGACAACTGGGATATTTGTCATTGCGAGTCTGCGCTGAGTGCAATATTTTCTTCTTGATAATTTGTGCTCAAAAAAAGTATAATTTTGTTTCGGATACTTTTCACACATCACCAACCGCTGTAATACTTTCCTCCTTCCACTGTGAGGATTTGGATGAGTTCAGGAACACAATTTACCTCTGGATCATTCAAGGCCAAATCCCCACTGCGGACCAAAGAAGCTTATTGTAACCTGGCTGGCTGCTTCAACTGTTAAGCCTACATCCCCAAACCCTGAGCTACTTGTCCTGCTCTGTACTGCGCTAGGACAGAAAGCTGCTGCTAATGATCTTGTAGTCATTCATTCATTAAGTCCCATTTTGGTGCATGTCAAGGCCTGACTCGTTCCCTGCTTTATTTAGAATCAAAAGCAATTTTCTACTTTTAATGAAGTCCAGGATGGCCTCTAACCTGTGGAGGGGGGTTGAAATGAGCTCGAAACTGTCAACTTTGGTCTTGCTAATATAGTCTGTGCAACGGCAAGCTTTTCTTTTTCATCTGCGGTGATTTAATTTCTTGTAATAGTGTTAATTTGCTCGCATTGACAGATGCATGGTCTGACTCACACAAATTAAAGCCGGATTGTCTTGGTTGAAAAGCCATGGTGCTGATGCAGCTATCATTGGTGAAGGATGTAGGTTAGAGTGCAGCTTGGGACACAATTATCTGTCTGAACCCAACTGAACCAAAAAGACATCTAACAAAGACTGACTGCAACCAACAGACATCCTGTTTTTTGTGCCTGAATCAACATCCAAGGATTTACCCTTGGATGTCCCCAATTGGAAGAAAATGGAAGAGACATGTTATTCTCAAATGGTCAAGATATCATATGCTTACCTGAGTAGATACAAATCTGGACTGATTATGATGCATTGGTTCATTTTATTGGTAGTGACATGACCCAACAATGTCCTAGTCTAATCTAATGTAAGTGACAAGGACAGTCTGTCTGTTTTAGGCATCGTGGTGCTGACTGAAGCCTGTTTTGGTCCCGTCGAGGGTCTCTGGATTAATGGTCTAGACTCTTTCCATAGCGTTCCATTTACGTGCAAACAAAAAGTTCTCAGCTCAGATTTATTCACACATACAATCCTGAGGATCTGCTGCTGCTGCTGCTGTTGTGTTGCTCAAACTGGTGCTTACACAAGCAAATATCTCGTGCAGCAGAAAACAAGGACGTGATGTGTCATTTCAGCTGCAGAAATGGCAACTTCAATGTACAGCTGTTGTTCTGGCAACCTGCCTTTGTATTTTTGTTTGTGTCTCTTGTCACAAAAGGTTGCGGATCTCAGGGAGCAGCATCCGTAGAGAGAGTGCATCTTCATATAGCATCAGACCAACACATCTTCAGCCCATCCATCCATCCACACAGTAAACAGACATATACAGTACATATACTTAAGTAAAGGGAAAAAAACTATTATAACTATTGTGGAGCATTTAGAAGCTGTATCTTCCAAATAAACAGCATAGTTCCAGGTGAATGGGCAAGGAAAGTGTAGTCTTTGTTAAAGACATCTTTTGTTGTGTCTCCTTGTGGAACATTTAATCATTTAATAAGAACTGCGATACCAGTCGCAAACACATTTAATATAAGAGCTTGCTTCTTTTTTTTTTTAGGTGCACTGTGTAAGATTTCGGGTCAATTTTTGTCACTTCTATCTATAGAAATAGGATTAGTAAACAATGATATTGACGTGTAATCAGACCAATGTATTACTTGCTTTTTACATTACCATAAAATGAGCCCTATTATGTATATTTACACCAGGAGTGGGTCCACCCTATGGGGGCTGCCATGATTTTACTATAGCCCAGAGGGGACATACTTAACATCTTTTGAGCTTTAATGACAACTGAGTGCTACCATAGTGCTACCCTGATGTGGAATACGTGTTGATTTTGATTGAATTATCTTTCAGAAACTGTTCCATGAGTGCAAATTGTTTGTATGATTTCAAGTTTCCAAGGTAAAGAATCTGGTGCAATAATGAGATGGGTCGTTGAAACATGAGAGTATAAAGTCCATTGGCTTAGCACGATCCTCCTCATGAGTCAGAGCTTCGCCTCGAGCCTCAGTTTCTCATTTTCCCTCCAGTTTATTGCCGGTGGGTCGCAGATAAGTCATTATGCCCTCATTGTATTCGCTGCGTGGTAAAGTTTGCAACATTCACCTCCATGTGACCATATTGCATGACGCACATTCGCGCTTTTATTCCAGCGTCTTGCCTCGTACATGTATTACACACTAAACAAGGCTGTATGCAGAGAGCGAGGCATTCAGCCATACGTGCTGAATGCTGATAAGAGCCGGCTGAAATCTCCTTTGCCAGGTTTGTAATTTGTGCATAAAGAGAAGGAACGGCTGATAAAATGTGGAATGAAGGTTATGTCCTTTCACCTACTTTACAGCTTTAATGTAATGAAATGGTAATGAAGGAGCCTGTGTTAGAACACCTTTTATAAATTGATGAGTCGATCAGCGTTAAATGTTCATAGTGAGCGATTCAGTGACATCAAGTGGTGAAGTTGCATGTTGCAGATATCTCCTCAGTGACCTTCAGTTAAGGGCTGTAAAACGCCAGTTCTGTGAATAACAAATCCTAATTCTTATCAGTGCATTCAATTGTTTTACACAACATGTTTACCATAACAAATAATCCTAACTAAATCTTACATACAGCACCTTTCAAACAGCAACCAACTTATTCATTCATTATTGTTTGACTAAAGAGCTAGTGCGTATAATCAGTTTGTACGTGTACTGGATCTTGATGAGTCATGCATTAGATTTGCATTTAAAAAACATGGGGTATTTTCCAGACAATCTCTGTGTTGTGTTTCTGAAGTTGGACTTATCCTTTCCATGATTGGTATCACTTCAAATCACAGAGAATTATACATACGAGGCAGCTTCAAAGTGACGGCATGATGAAAGGGACTCACTGAATATGAATGTCTCCCTCTGTCTCCCCGTACGCATCTCAGTCAATTGAATCGTCTTTGTTAAGGCAAACTGGCAGGACCTGCATTTACACACAAAGTACAAATCCCTCGGTGGTCCCGGAAGGTGGCTGACGAGAGCAACAGGCCGTCTTTTGGCTGCGGCGTGGAAAGGAAATCAGGCAGTGAGCGAGCCGGTGGTGGATTGGTGTGTTGTGGCACCCACAAGAGGCTAATGCCAACCTTCAACTATGTCACTTCAGCCCACACAGGCATCCTAAGTGCAGCTCCTGTGAAGTGATGTCTGTTGTCATGGTGACAGTATGTGAGCCTGGCATCGCACATCCTCTGACTTCCCCTTTGCCTCGCTCCTCCCTCACTGCCCGCCCGCCCGCCCGCTCGCTCCTTCTCCTCTTCACATGCCAGGAATTCAATCGCTGAAACAAATGTGAGGTGATTGCAGAAAACGAATGCTCCTCGCGAGCAGCCTTACAATTGTGCACCGGAGCAGATGAGTTCTCTGCGAGAGGGAGGCGGGCCGCGGGTGTTGATGATTTCGCGAATGTGTCTCATCCAAAATCAGCAGCATTGCATTGCAGCGAGGCGTCGACAGGAAGGGGCCTACTTAGCGCTTAAACGGCGCTTAAGCTTTCCTGACGAGCAAAAACGCTGTCAGAGTACACGTGTTGGCAATGACTCCTTCAAGAGTCTCGGGCTTCAAAATCAAAGCCAGGCAGCCAGACAGCGGGGGAGCCGCACACGGAGACACCGCTGCATTAACGAGCGTCATACCATCAACCCACCCAGCCACCCAGAAAACACACATATCTATGCTCTGCGTCCTCTATTTTTTCACTCCCCCTTTCCTCCCCTCTCAAATCCACTCATTCCCCTACTGGCAGAAATCGAGACTGTGCCAGCCTCTGCAGAGGCGCTGGGAAAATGTCTTGACACAGATGAACATGCAGTTTGTGCGCGTGTAGGAGCATGTGTCTCCATTTTTGGTCTTTTTGTTTTCATCCACATCTATCTGGGGCAACACACTTTGCCGGGAAGCAGTGTAACAGTGTAATTCATCACTGTGCTCACACATCTGCCCATGTGAGCGAGACTCGTGGCGGAGGCAGCCTCGGAGCGCCTTGCGCACACACGATGCAGTCATTACGTGCGCATTTACGCTGCCTGTTACATTCACTAAACCTCACAGCCCCAACGAGGGGATCTCCAAGCATCTGCTGAGCCCCCTTTTTGTATCGTTCGGCTCTCCGTGCGTTTCTCGGTAGCCTCTAAAAACCGCATTATTCCAACAGGAATTTGCGATGTAATAGCTAATCTCTTCAGCGTCATGCTCTCTTCATCTCGCAGCCAGACACAGTACATCCCAGAGAGTTACACCCATGGGGATAACCTCAAACCGTGCACTGTCAGTTAATGGCTTCCCATGGCAAAGCAAGCAGAGTGTATCTGGAGTTGGCGAAGCACTGCTCCGCTGAGGGTTCACCCAGCGGAGAAAGAAATCTCACAGCGCGATTTAATGCAGATGCTGGAGTTTCTGATTGTCTGCCGTCCTCGGCCTCCGCGTCTCCGTTCAGACGGCAGCAGAAGACGCTCGGCAGCTCATGTTACCTGGAGATATTCTGTGTTCATAGACTGTAGGAGGCAGAGTTTGTCGTAGCCTCCAAAGTCGTGATGCGTTGCCTGATTCTCCGCTCAGTTTGGTGCTTCCTCTTTGAATGTATTCTCTGGCCTTCAGTTATTAGCAGTCGATGAGGTGAGATCTCCCTCGCCACGATCATCCCACGCTTTTTGCCTTCAGTCAAAATTTTAGCTTGAATCCCTCAATAAATGTTCGTATCCACTATTTAGAGCCTGCCGTTCCTTTTATTTCTCAGTTGCTGCCTTTTGCTTATTGGAGCTCAGGTATCTTTATTATTTTTGCAAGAAAATCAATGTTTATACCGACACCAATATTCTGCCTATCAACCTATTTCAGAATAAGATATTATTTAGTCCACGTTGCTTTACAGTGCATAATGAGATCAGGTGTTGTATCATCATTATACACACTATGCAAATGTTCCATCTAAATCCATGTCATCTGTTTCCATGTCAATGTGGAGTGTGCAGGATTCACTGGCATTTATTGGCTCGGTTGCATGTTGCAGCTGAGTAACGCTCACCCCACCCCCCTCTCTACCAATCATCTAGTACAACACTTAGTTATCATTCAGACTAAAAGTTCATTAATTCTGAGCTATATTAATAACATGGTGGTGCGACAATGAGGCCTCCCCTACAAGACGTTCTGATTCTGGTGTAAATAGAAAGGGCTCATTCTAATGAAAACAGCGATTCTAACATTCTGGTGATTATTCTCTAAAAAGCACTTAACACTATCACTATTTCAATTTCATGCTAAAGTCATGCTAAATTTAGCACGCATGACCTAAAATGAATAGCATAATTATGCCTTGGAGATGCATACATGTCAAATTGAAACTATGAATAGTCCACATTTATTCGTACGATTACTGCTCATATCAAGTATATGCCCCAAGTCATGTTGGCAATTGCCAAATGCTATTTACAGTTCACTGTGTTATTCATGCTGTTATTTTAATCAGGTCATAACCTTAAACAGGTGTCCATAAAAACACAGACAATGGCAGACTTGCATTCGATGACTGGAGAGGCAAAAGGCAGGGGCACGATGTGTAACTTAAGTGTACTAATGTCCCAGTTACCTCGTTCTGCATTTTTATGTTGTCCCTCATCGTCAGATCGTTGTCTCATCGCAGTAGCACTATTTTAATTTCCTGAATCGATGACATAACAGTGATACGGATGAAATTGTGATCATGAGGAATAAATAATCCACAGTATCATCTCATCCTGTGCTGTGCACAGTTAGCCAGACTGAGACTTGAGGTCATATCATATTATTCAAACTCTTATTCTAACTCATTCTGTGGCGCAGAAAAATGCATCACATGGCTTTAAATGTGAACACAGAGAGAGGCACACACTTGGTGGTCCTTTCCCTTGTCTTTCATGTCGGTCTGATGCGTTTCATTTGAAGATGAATGAAGCCCGGAGGAGGCCTCCTCAAATGCCACATTCGCAGCTGGAGCTGACCTCCTGCCCCTTTTCATCATCTCTGCTTCTCCCCATTTCCCTGCATTTCACATCCCCTGTGTCCTTACATCACCTTTTCCCTCACATGTGGTATTAGTGCTGCTTTGGTTCTGTTGATGTCTCACAGAGCCGAATCATCTCTCAGCACTTAGGTCATATGAATGTCAATCCTTGGTGCATTTTTGCTATCATCAAATGTATCGGTGTCAAAGAAAATCATTCTAGAACAACAACTTGGTGTCTTTCGTTGACTGCCTCGTGGGTTTTCCAAAATCAGTAGGGAGGAAAGATGAGTGTGTGAATCTATAATTGGGTGAGTACCAGCCGTTAGGACTCATCATTATACTTTCTGTGCACGTGTTGCTTCTGTACTTTAGGGCTGTAAGAGCCAAAAGAACAAAATGTAACAGAGCCTTCCAAATGACTTTGAATGATACATCTTCGGGCACTTAGCCTGTGACCATGTTCCCGATTTAAAGCTCTTTAGCAGTATTTTTGTAATTCTTCGGCTCATTTGGAAGGCCTTAAATGTCCTTGTACCCAAAAACCTGTCAGATTGATTGAAGTGGTGTGTGTCCTCTCGACCGCAGTGATTCATGGACACAGACGTGCTGGTCACGCCCGAGTCTCACCTTAAAGCTTAAAGTCTCTATTGAAATGAATTCACCTCAACTAACGATTGACAGAGATGTTGAAATCTCCATCTAACCGGAACATTTTTATACAATTCTTTTTATTCTGTTGTTTCATTGTCACTATGTATTCCTTGTGATGTACTTTTGAAATGTGGCACACATTTGAGTTGTTTGTGCACCACCCATTCATCACCTTCACTTTACTGAAAAAAAGGAGGAATGATTCATAATTAGAAACGCTTTCGCTGCAGCATCTGCTGAAGTCAGATTTCCCAGTGGCATCTGTGCTCCTGTATTTTTAAAAGAAGAGTGATTCAAGTCGTTAACCTGTACAGGTTGAAGTTAAAGTCCATCTAACCGGAACAGTTTTATACAATACTTTTTATTCTGTTGTTTCATTGTCACTATGTATTCCTTGTGATGTACTTTTGAAATGTGGCACACATTTGAGTTGTTTGTGCACCACCCATTCATCACCGTCACTTTACTGAAAAAAAGGAGGAATGATTCATAATTAGAAACGCTTTCGCTGCAGCATCTGCTGAAGTCAGATTTCCCAGTGGCATCTGTGCTCCTGTATTTTTAAAAGAAGAGTGATTCAAGTCGTTAACCTGTACAGGTTGAAGTTAAAGTGGAGAACGGAGGGGGGGGGGGGGGGGCGGCATCTAAATGGGGGGGGGGGGGGGGGGGGGGGGGCGGCATCTAAATGCATTAGTTCTTGGATGCTGCATTTTTAATGGCTGTGCTAAGTGTTCAGTGTGCTGACATGGGACCATGTCGTTATTAAAGTTTGTTGGTGGGGATATTGAATAGGTAGGAATCCCAGCCTTTGCCACAGAGCAGGAGACGTCTAAACAGATTTGAAATGCACCAATAAACATCCACATATGAGCAGATCCACGGGTCCTTTTGGCTCAACAGAGCGGCCCATGCAAATCCAGTGATGGCCTCTGTACATGCATTAATGGCAGTCTCCAAAGAGGTGGGACCTGGATGGTGTTTCCATACTGCTATCCATATTTATATCATAAGCCTCACATCAGTACATGCTGATAATATTCATGAATTCCTCTGCAGACGATCCAGCAGAGGCAGAAAAGTGGTATTGGGCTGTGCCCCCTATGCAGTGAGAGCCTCCTGCAGTGAGTATGCTACATACTATTGCTGTGTGTGTGTGTGTGTGTGTGTGTGGGTGCCCAAGTGAATGTGTGTATCTGCTCTGTTTGTGTGCGCCTTCCCCATGGATTTCTGTGATGCTACCGAGGTAATTGGATGTGTGACGCCCACCAAAAATCCCCTTTAGCCCTGGGCAAGCGCTCTTTCAATCCCAGCGAGCCTCAGTGGAAAGCACAACCCAAAGGAAGGCTTATTCTTTCAACTGGCAAACATCAAATGCTTCCCTGTTCCCTCCATCACAGCCTCCGTCCCTCTGCTGCCGCCATACAGCATCAGAGGGGAAGCCCATTAACATGTAATGACACGACCATATACACATGTGTGGCGGTCGTGGGGAAACTTCCACCCAGAACACCACGGCCCTTTCCAGTTGGGAAGTGTTGCGTTTGCAGGGAGGGCTATTTTTGGATGGACGGGAGCAGAGCTGCAGACTCTTTATAGTAACGAGAGTGAGAAATGAATCCTGATGAGTGGAAATGTTCCTAAACACTGATACAATGTTGGAATTTAGTCCAAATTTAATGAATCGTGGTTTGTCCATTTGGGACCGGCAAACAGTGTGTGTGGACTTTATAAACTTCTATCATCTAAAAATAAGAACAGTAAGCAGACTCTGCAGCATTAGCATGCAAATAACCCGGATAATGAGCAATTAACTGATGTTTATTGTGTCACATTATCACAGTAAATACTCATTTAGAGATGAGCTGCTGTGTTTGTGATGATGGTGGTCTAGTGTGTACTTCAGTTTGCATGTTGTAGGGAAGCAGCAACAGTTTATTTTCGTTATCTGCTAATAGGTCATTATTATTGATTAGTCCATAAAAATGTCAGAACAGTGAGAAATTAGTCCACATTTGCTATGTTTGATGTTTTAGAACGAACAGTTCAAGGCTCTTTTAAGGGCTGCAACTAATTACGGTTTTATCTTTGGCAGACTTTAAAAAAAATAAATGAAAAAACTCAGTCACCCAAACAAATATCAGAAAAGTGTGAAATGCTGTCACAACCCCAAGATGACATCTTTAAATTGCTTTTTTCATCCATGCAATAACTCAGCATCCGGCAATATTCACTTTTATGGTTTTAATTAATGGCTATTTCGAATATTCAGCAGTCACTTGGGATTTATAAACGTTTAAAATGACCTGTTCATGACCTGATAGCAGATTTTCGGTTTTCTCTCATTAACAATTTGAACTTCAAACTGTATTATCAAATTTAGGGAGATTAATTAGTATTTGCCTTAAACTCTTAATGATCAAACAGATGGTCATACATCATTAGTCACATTGTAGATCAGTGTATATGCAGATCAATATATAATTTTATGAAATAGAGAAGTAGAAGTGGAATCCTTCTCAGGCCCTTCTGTTTTGTTCGTGTCTCATCCACTAACATGGAGGGGTAGAATTTGCGTTGTTACTAAATCAGTTACATTGCTTATGACACTGAAAGAGTGGGAGATTGCAATTGTATCTATTTTTAAGTACATTTTTTCCAATGCCAATTCAGCTTAAAATCATGACCTATTCTGCAGCCAACCATTCATTTTTACGGCTCCACCCACACCTTATTAGCATGCTAACATGCTAATCTAACATTTTGCACTCTTTATCTGCTCTGCATCAGCATGTTAGCGTCCTCATTTGATTCTTTAGCTCCGATCCCCGCAGCCACACAGATCTGCTGATATGACGGCAGCCTCTCACATTTTGATTCATTTTCTCGACTAATTGAGCATTAAAATATTCATCTTTGGATGCGACTGTGATTTGTTTTCCTAACGTAGCAGTGCAGACGTCACGCTAATATGTTTTAGATTGCTGCCTATCTTTTTTCCTCTCCATATTTTTTTCTGTGACACACGCGTCTTTCTCCTTGGCAGTAATTGGTGCCGTTAATCCCCTGTGCAACGCAAAAGCAATACATCCTTTTTAACTCAACGGGGCAATTCTCTTTAAAACCAAGAGAGGTCTTATTAATAATGCATGGCAGAGAGAGGGATCAGAATAAGGTCTCTTACTGAAGAGGATGTCTTGTTTAGGAAATTTGATCCTCACCGCGGGTGAGTAATAGTCTTCATACAGTTGCAATAAACCTTGTCTGATTGTGCACACGCTTGGACACAATATGGCAACGACTACCATGATCTCTGCAGCTGTCGGGGTCAGACACGTGTATGTGTCAGTGGTGTGTGTGTGTGTGTGTGTGTGTGTGTGTGTGTGTGTGTGTGCATATTTGAGTGTTAATGTGCATCTATAGGCATTTGTATGCGCTCGGTGCTGTGGGCTCTCTATCCTTCCACGAGTCTGACCTCCTCCTGAATCACACACAGCACTGGGCAGAAAGAGAAGGGGTGGGGGGGGGGGCGGGGGTGTAGTATCTTTCCTTGTTGTTCCTTCCCCTTCTGTTCATCTTGCTATGATTCCTCTGTGGTTATTTCCGTGACCCTGTTCTGTTTTTGTTTTTTTTTTCTTTCGTTTTTCTCCTGAAGTGGCATAATGTGCTGCTGGAGGTTTTGGGTGGAGGGCTCGGGATGTGGAGGCGGGCGGGGGTGGAGGCAGGACACTGATCTAAACCGTGATGACAGATGAGGCTTTTTCTCTCTCACCTCCTCCAACCTCCTGAGGGGAGGTGAGGCGACAGAACCCAAACCTTAAAGACCGCAGGGGATTTCGTCAGAGCCGCAAAACACGCTTTAGCGAGAGGGATGTGAGAGAATAAAATGGCACTCTCTGAAACCTGCAGTTCATTCACACAGAGTGAGAGAGAGGGGGGGGCACGGGGGCCCGACGGGGCGGGGGGCGGGGGGGGGGGGGGGGGGGGGCGCTCACACTTGCATGGGTTTGCTTTCTTCTTCTGCATGTTTGCTCGAGCTCCCTCGCTCTCTGTGTGTTTCGTGCAGACTCATGCAGGCGAAACAAGACGCAGAAGGCGTCTGACTCATTTATATCGCCATTAAGTCGCTTTTTGTACTTGCCATCGAAGCAGCAGCGGAAGTGTGCGTCAGCCGCGATGGTAACGTCATTAAAGCGGCACGAGGGGGAATCGCCGAGGGAGCCGCTCACTGCCCAGTCTGATGACATAATGTGCTCAGTCTAATTAACTTATGGCGTAAAATCACATGGTCACACACGGATCAGCGGCAGCAGCTGCTGCTCGATTAGGTTTGTTTGTGTTTTCTGTAAAGAAGCATTTCACGTAGGATACTTCACCCTTTGTTACCGTCAAGGCCTCTTTTATTTTAAAGTCGTTCATTGTGAAACTTAATCGAGAACAGTTAACGGATAGATTAATGCCTGTCTTTGTCGAATCCATGTAATTAAAGATGGAAATTGGACAAGTTTGATTAAAAATCCAGTGTTTGCATGACATTGGCCTTGTTCACTGATTGGCTGAAATGGCTGTAAACTCTCAAATGTTTCACGTGAAGTTATTTGAATTCCAACGATTAGAAATTACAACGTGAAATCATTCTGCTGATGCTTGTCGGAAAGTTCAATCATAATGTACAATTTCTAGTCGTATTGACTTTTCTACTTAAAAAATTGCATTAATTTTTTTGGTATTAATTAAAGTTAGAAGTTAGTTTCTTTCAGTGACAGCCTGCACTGAAGGTGAAAGGGATCAAACTGCTGAAGTTGTGGTTAGTGGACAACCCTCTCTACATTCTGTGCCAACGTTCTGTTCTTTAATCATCTGTAATGTTCCAGTCTGAGAGATTTTGCTGTGACTACACTAAGCTATGCATCCTCTTTGTGAAGGTTTTTATTTCCTCTCTGTTTCCAGGAAGTCCTACGTCGCCCTCCGGTCACAGATTTGTTTTGCTGTTTCATTTCCCCACTGGGATGTTTGACTCTCACTGTGCAGAGTGAAGCTCATACAGAGTTAGATACTGGAAAAGCTGTTTTTGCGTTTATCAGCTTCAGGGGAAAAGTTTCTTTGTGCTCACCTCAAATCTCTTAAAACTTTAAGACGTGCGCATGGGGATGATTTCATAGTTTGATGTTAGTCCAGTAAACAACTTTAACTCTTCCGTTTTGATCAGATGAAACTTAAATAAAATAGTTCGACTTATGAGGATGGGTTTATTTTTTTCCATTTGGGAAAAGTAGATTTTATGATCAATTAAAAATGATGTTTCCTATGGAAAAATATCAGGAATTAATATTCTTAGCAGCATATTTGTATATGCATTTTAAATATGTCTGGAGGGCACCTTCAACAATTACTACATCTTCTGCAGTAAATGTTATACGCTTAATCAAAATGAAAGGACAGCATATGAAACAGTACTACAGATAAAATAAAATGAAAATACAAAAAAAACAAGAACATAGAAAAACCATTTGGCATTTAAAAGAAGAACAGCTAGGGAACAACTGCTGGATTTCCATGCTAATTATTCATGACTCTGCGTATATATATATATATATATATATATATATATATATATATAATTCAACGATGCTTATGTTTGTGTTGTATGTGCATCTCACTTAAGATCCTTGTCATGACTGTTGTAGCATTCAGAAGAAGCTGAAACTTTCATATATATTCATAAGAGTCTTTCATAAAAGCAAAGTCGATGGTTGATGTATTCACTCATAAACAGGAACCTTGCATGGGTTATTTTTTCCTTTTAAAATCTGCCTCATTGCCGACTCCTCCCCTGCTCTGTAGTGACACCTCTGGCCAACAAAAGGCATGACATGCTCCCCACTCATGGAGGGTTATGAATCACCTTTACTCCCATGTATTCCCCCTGAGTTCATGTCGATGATTCCCACAGGTCGGCGATAACGGCACTGCTAAGTGAGAGGCTGTGTTTAAGTCATCTCGATGTTTCCTCAGCTTGTTTCTGGTGGTGAAATCCATAACGCCACAGTGCAGACGCCTTCAAAAGAAATTCTTAACTTGTAATCGTAGCATGTATTTGGTCCCTGCTGCTCTCCTCAGATATGCAGTGCCTCCCAGACACTATATCGGCACGCTCAATACAAACAAAAACGCTGTGTACAGATAAGAAAAGGAATGAATGTAAAGCATTCTCAGCTTAAACGATTGTTGATAATCACTTGTAAGGCTGCACTACAAAGCTGAGATCAACAGATCAAACCATTGTGTTAATATTCGTTGCGGCATTCAAATTGATTTAGACCGGGTTTGCATTCATTTGCAATTTTGTGCCATGTTGCATTTGGAGTTTGACGTTCGACTTTGCCTTTTTGCGTGATGTATGCTCTGTAGAGATGGACAATTAATGTGCCTCTTCATAGCTTTACGACCCGTCTCAGTGCACTTGCATCAGCGGCTGACATAACCGAACAGATAACAGCAATGTGTCATCATGTGTGCCGTGTGCTGTGAATCTTTTATTGGTACATGGGGAATATGCCGGTGGATCTATTTACATAATGGAAGGTTCTTTTTATGGCAGGGGGGGGGGAGACGTCTCCCCCTGGACGGAGGTGTCTTGCTTTCACCATCATCATCCGTGACAGTAAAACAAGGGGACATTTCGGGTTAACAGCTTTGATTTTACATGCAATTACTGGATCATGTTGCGTTATACATCAGAGGTGAAGCGTCGAGGTTGAGCTCGGTAGCTTCTGCCGCGTCACATCGTCTCTGAATAATGAACAGCCGAGCTCCCGCTTTTTCGGTGCACACCATGGCTTCCCACAAACAAGTCCAGCATCCTGCAATGCTCTCCTCATTTGTTGCCACCACCGCGGGGCGCCGGCTCTTTAAAGAGAGTGAGATCTTTCTGAAAGATAAAGGGCACATGGAGCTCACTTCAGAGCACCCTCCTCTTGTTCTTCTGCCTGTTTGCAGACGACTGGTGCAGTAATGGGGACAAGAGGGAAAAAAAGGCACTCTGCGAGATGGTAATTTTTTATGGGGGGGACTTTTTTGGGGGGCTTCACATGATTCTCAGCAGTGGATGGATAACCCAGAGAGGCAAAAAAGTCCATTTCCTCAACAGCTATCCCCTTGGTAACATTACATGATCACTCAATTTGAACCCACAAAGACAAGAAAGGAGATTCTCCATCAGCTCTGTGTTTATCTTCCTCGGCACTGCTCTCAATCTAGGGCTTATTTCCTCCTCCTGGTTGGCTTTACTTCCTCTATCATTTCCTGTTTCGTCTTCCCATTATCGTAAAGCCAAGGTGCACAATGTAAGCGTTGGCTCCTTTTGACTGCAGTTCTGAGGGAAAGTATTAGGCAGCCGCAGAGAGGAGAGGGGGGCTCAGCGGGAGAAGATTAAATTATCTCTTTTGAAGGTGCGCTGGCGCTTTCATGAGACAGAGGCCATTATTAATATGCAGTGACACATGCATACATCCAAAATGATCCCGGACGCTTCGTCATGGATCATAAAATCCCCCAAGGTGCCTTTCATTCATCGCCTACTGAGAGCGACCAACCACCACGTCCGTGAATCATAGTGGCACCATCTGAATATATATGGGGCGACGGGCTGGAGAGACAGAAACATGCGCGGGGGGTGGGTGTTGGGGGGGGGGGGGGCCCCCCCCTGCAACT
>JAFBJT010112057.1:70401-94230 GCA_016785325.1 Chascanopsetta lugubris | reverse complement strand
TTACCACTTCGACATTTTTTCCCCTCTAATGTGTAATTTCTGTATATATGTATGTATGTATATATATGAGTGCAGAGAAAGGCGCGATTAAACACAATTTATTATTATTATTATTATTATTATTCCTGTCACAGTGTAATAGAAAGATAATGCGCCCCCCCCCCCCACCCCACCCCTCGATCGTCCCCCGCTCCAGAGCAGCACCTGAATCCTCTGACAATTCGATGCTCACTCCGCTCCTCTGATACTTTACTCCATTGAACAAGTTCCGCCCACAGCATGCTCATTATACAACTGGATGGAGGCGTCAACAACGCCAGCCAGAGGTTACACATGTCCGTGCCGCGAATGGGCATCGACTGTGTAATTGGAATTTCTACCCTTTTTACTCCCTTTCTCTGCCTTCCCCTGGTAGATAGCCCAAATGAGCTGTCACCCATGATTGATTTCCACATTGCAGGGATGCCTTCTTTGACTAAGCACCGACTATTAGAGGAGCTCTGTCATGCCCGTGGCATGGAGTGGGCCGTTAAGTACAGAGCAGGAAGCAGTTGTTGCGCGTTCAAGATGAATGCGCAATGCACGTATAGGCTGGCGTTCAGTTGTGTGAGCATATGTGCGAGTCAATAATGGGCCTTTATGATCTCCAAACTCCGAGCTGATTGTTGGACCGTTGTGCTGAATGTCTGTGTTAATGCGGCAGTTGTGACTGGTGCGCAGTGGAGGCCGATGGTTGCGATATATTTACATCGTTCTATTTTATGCCAGTGCATGTCAGAGTATGTGACCGCATGTGAGGGCACACGGGGGGGAAACAAGTTGCTGTCACTGACAACCTCATTGGAAGCATCTCGTTATGAGGAAAACGTGTCATTCCTTTGGTTTGGTACACACACTCATTATGCACAATTTAGCAAAGTTTTGGCTCATGCGAGTCTCAGTTCAAAAAACATCTCAAGAGTGCAGTTGGGGGTTTCTCTTTTAGTCCATTTAAGGCAGAAATAGTTTCACCCTAAATCTTTCACACAGGACCTGTAATCTTTTCGAATCTAAATGAATATGATGATATACAGACATCCCAGTGGAGTTATCGACTCTGATGAATGCAGATCTTAAATGTACTTGGTGATAGATGATCTGTAAGATCCAGCATTAATGTACCAAAATGTCTGAGTGGGTGACACCTAGTGGTGAGTTTGCAGATGATATCAACTGACTACATCCTCCTCTCACCATGACCAAAAAGACCCAGGATCTTTTAGCTGTTTAACTAAAGTGTATTTATACAAATAAGCATACAGCTCCAAAACACAATTACATAAATGTCAATGATCAGTTGTATCCATCTCTCCATCATATTAGTTGTATTAACTTGGTAAAGAGGTTGTTCTCTAATAAACTACTCGTCTCTAACCGTCACTATGCATGTGCCCTAGTGGAGCAGTTATTCTGATGTAGTTTACTAATAAACTGGTGGCAAATCCTTGTGTGAGCATTTGTGGAAAATTGTTACTGTTTATCATGAACATGACTGACAGTACACGGGTGTGTTGTATGTAGGTTTCAGGTGCATTCGTCCACTCTCTCCCAAAATTGGAGTGTGCTCATCCCAAATGAGTCAATTTAACAGCGAGCTGGTTGGAGCTAATCAGGAATTATGTGTTTGTGTCTTGATAAATGACTTAATTCTGGGGCTCTTCCCCTCACTGGACCAATTCAAACTCCAGGCTCGAGTGAGTGTGGCAGATAATACGCCCAATCTTATTAACTGGATTCAAATACGGCTGGACGTTATCCAAACACTTCACTGGATCGTTCATCTGATAATTCAACTCGTGCAAATCTGGTGCGAAAGCTGCGTTGTTGTGATTAAACGCCATCCCTTCCGCGCACGCCGCCATTCCGAAAAACAGTGACCCACTTTGTAAGCGGAGCATGGCGATGGCTGACGTGTCTGGTAAAGCGGCTCGACACTCGGCCTCTCCTCGACAACGATATGCTGTGACTAACACCAGACCTCCCCTTTGACCCTTTGGGCATCATGACTGGACATTGATTTACTCCCTCTGTGTTTTATGGTCGGACGACCGGGGCAAGAGGCGCTTATCTCACTTACAGCGTGAAATGGACCGTGTCCAAAAAAATGTGATTGTGTGTGGCAGATACTCTTATGCCACCACATAATACGTGCGCACACATGCACATGTTTGCAAGTGCAGACAGACGCAGAGTAACAGGGCGACACGGCACTATCAGACAGTTTACTGTGCATGAAATGAACAGAATAGACGCGCACTCCCCCCCTGCAGTGGGTGTAATGTGTTTCAGTTTGCTCCGGGCTTGTGTTGGTCTGCTCTGTGCTGCAAACACAGGAGAGTTGGTCTGCTCTTTGTAGGACCACACTGTTTTCTCTAGATAAACATATTGCCAGTTAGAGTGTGGCCCAGGCCACATTTTCTGACTGCGCCAATTAGAAAACCCACCAAACCCTTGAAGCCAGATAGACCTCCTTTTTTTTCTGATTCAACAATATCTCTTGTTGTTTATGATCATTTGCGAAAATCGTTGCTAGTGTGCGTAACTACTTGTTTGTTAGTGGGTTGCAGGTGGAGCTGGAGCCAATCACGGCTGACCTTAGTCAGTGCTGGAAGTGGTGCAGGAATTTGCATTGGCATAAGACAACGGAGAAGCAATCAGAGCGACCATGTGGGCGTTGTGTTGTCATCAATGCTGATTAGCACATGCAATGGTAAAAACCTGTTAGCTGCAGGGTCATTTTACCCCGGGAGTGAGTGTTGATTAAACATTCACTCACTATGGACTAACACCCACAGCCATGCCATGTGCGGACTCACTTGGATTAACTCTGGTCCAAATGCATTGAGTCGCTGCCATGTATTTGCAGTTGAACACGTGTACCTAATAAAGTGGCCAATTAGTGTTTGGGTCCGATTCCTAACTTTATGCCCATAGACCGTTTGTTCCTGTGTTAACATGTTTGTCACATGCTCGCAGTGTGTGACCTTTAACCCGCCACTATGTCAAATATTCATACCTTTCCTGCTGCAGGCTACTCTGCCTCCTGTAGCCCTCTAGGTGCCTGTCATGCCCTGCAGGGCAAGGTCCTGCATTGTAAATGCCGGAGTGGAGGTCACAAACATGGAATAAGAATGGGGCTTTGCCAGCAGGGGCCCTGAGGGTCTGCTTTAATGATAACTCAGTGATAGTTGGAGGCCACAAGAAAGAAGAAAAAAAAAGGAAACACCAGCCCTGCGGTATGATCTGGAGGACTGGGGGATGTAGAGGATTTTCAAAACATCTATTGATTTTACCCAATTTTGTTTTGTAAGAGATCAGAGGTCTTTTATCTTTTACTAATGTGACAGGAAAGCACACGATTATGTCCTCTTTAATTACAGAGCTGAAAATATCAGGTACTAAATCACAGCACCTAATGAACCAACTCCAGGTTCTAATGTCAGTGATTTACAGGCTCCATTAAGTCTTCGCCAAAAACCAAATGTAATGTCTGACGGTTGTGAATCGGTTCAAGGGTGTGACCCAATGTCCATAACAGCCCTGCTGTCGCTTGTAAGATAAAAAGTTATGGAATTTTGCCTGGCACATTGGGAAACTTTTATACTTATTCTATTTCTGTAATATTTAGATATGTATCGAGCAATATTATATGCAAAATAATAGGGAAACAGTAATGGAAAATGGAATTAAAAACAGGTTCACGTCCAAAGGATCTATGAAGAAATGGAACTATACAGATAATGATCCGTGAACATATTAGATAATAATGCTGAAGGCTTTTGATGTTCATTGAGAGTGAGTGGCCTTCATAGCCATTTCCTTTGCTCATTGTATTTGCGCACTCGATAGCTCTGTGTATACAATGTCCAGGTAGTGGCCATCAAAAGCTTTGTTGGTCTATATCTGCTTCCATGTGAAAAGTCTGGGGAGAAATATCAAAGTAGCACAGATTATTCAGGAAATATTGTTGTTTGACACATGGACTCATAGATTTGAGGTGTTTGGGTACCAGACCAGATTTCAATCATGTTTCCATTGAACACTCACACAGTATTAACAGGGCCGCTCCTCCTGCCATCCATCTTAGTCCCAAATCACCGGTGAACACCCTATACTTTGTGTCACAGCTGCCAGAAATGAAACGGCGAGATGAGTGATCACCACCCTCTCTCTCTCTCTCTCTCTCTCAAACACATCCCGTCTCTCCCCCTTTGTTCGCTCTCACATTGGCGGCTCCCGGCGAGGTGTTTGGTGGCTCCTCGGCCGGAGAACCGAGGGGCCCCGGCCTGTGTGGAGACATTATAGGTTGCTCCGCTCTGACAGGTATCTATAGATGCCTTTGACTTTAAATTAAAGCCGAGTGTGAGGTGATCAATCATAAGAGTGCGTGTTGGACAGAGTGGCGGCGTGATGCATTGGCTCCCCTCCCCGAGCTTTCATGATGGTGCACACACGATCAGAGCTGTATTACCCCAACGACCCTAGCCCCCCCCCACCCCCACCCCCGCCATCCTCCTTCTCCTCACATCACCAGGTCCTCCTGTATTTTACACTCCATGGAGAAACACTGTTTTTTTTTATTGCCTTGCTACACCCCTGATACAGCCTCTTCACAAATGTTGTGGTTTCTACTCTGCACTATGTTCCAGCTACAAGTGCAATATATGTCTGCCAGAAAGTTTATTGCTCCGCTGCGCTCGGGCACAGCCCCCACACCAGTATCTCACTGCTACATTTTCCCTCAAGTTCAGATTGAAGAGCGCCTGGCGGTGTTTGTGACGCAGGCCTCGGTTACGCTCGCAGCTTTTTTCCTACGTTCATCACATCAAGTCAAATCACTCATGATTAACGGTAGTGCCAAGCACTTTATCAGTTGACAGATCGTATCGGCTGATATGAGCCTTTAACAGACACATTATCAGCAGTTACGTTTGCGGATATCTGTCTATAAAAAACATTCACCTGTTATATGAGGCAGGGCCTAATTGGCCAATCACAGCGGCTTGGGCTTTTCTGTTAGGGAGGGGCATAGTGAAAACAGGGACTGGAGTGGACAGTGCATTTTGACCCCAAAATGAAGTGAAATGGGTCTAGATAAAATGATAATTCACTTTTTTTTAAATCTAAAAAATACACCAAAGGAATTGTATTTGTTCCCAGTAAAAACCCTTCTGGAAAATATTAGGCATTCACTATTTGTGTAATTTCTCTGTTATTGTTTTTTTTTTTTTTTTTACTTTTGCATCACAATATTTCAAGAGAAAAAAGTACTTCTTACTTTACTTCATGCAATAAAACATGTAAATAAAATTAAAACTCCACTTATCTAGTTAAATCAAAGTACCTCACATAGTAAAGTAGACAAAACCACAGCATATTTTTCTTTCTTTGTTGATTCATAAATGATAATTTGATAATATGATATTGATGATATCTGTCACAGATAAAACTGCTGTGAAAAAAGGTGTAAAAACTATTATTTCCTCAGAGACACTTTGTTATTTTTATAGTTCCGGATTAATTTCACCTGGATTATACAGAAACACTTTATTTCTCTCCCTTCACTCTCTCAACACTCCTTTTTAATAAGACAAGGTAACTTTGCTCAATTTCATGGTCTAACGAGCCTTTCATTGCATGAGGTATCATACTGGCAAACTACATGTCAACTTAGTTATGGGGAGGAGGTAATAAAAAAAAAATTCAATTAGTTTCTTGCACTAAGTGGTGTGGAAGACTGCTCACTCAAAACAAGTGGAGAGCGAGGGGACCAAAGCTGCACACATCAAAGTGAAATGCTTTTTTATTTTGCCTCAAACGGAGGCTGAAACTTATGCTCCGGCTTGTCAGATCCCAGAGTCGCAAATCAATTTATCAGTGTGACACAAAGCGTTACTGTGTGGCTGCCACTCTGAGACACTTTAATAGAAGAAAGGAAAAGGAAATGACTAAAGTAGCATCACCCAGGCTTGAGCACATCCACATTTGAAGAGGCTCCTCTTGTGTCATCACGTCCTAATGCAAACTGTAATTGCGAAAAACACACATATTGAAAACACACACACACACGGTTTAATCAGACCCACTGAACTGATGAAAAAGCCTATCAAGCCCGTGTGCTAAGCAGTGATGCACCAGCACCGTCGTCACTACTCCTCAGCGCACATTGCCTGGAGAAACCATCAACTGTATCCTCACATTATTCTCAGACTTCTCACTAACACGCTCCCCTGCCTTCATCTACTGCATGAGGGGAACGGCACTTCTTTAAAACCCTGACGTCAGCGGTTGCTAGAAGAACTAGCATCTCCTTTGTTCGCTCCCCCTTCACTTTAGTGACGGATGTGATGCACAGAGAGCACTTGTGTTGTTTTCCTTTGCCTGAGCAGAGAGGCTCTTCTTCCTTTTCTTTTTTTTTTCAACATCTCACGGGTGCACCTCTGCACAATCGCTGGGAAAACATCCAATTTGGTTTCTCAAATGCAGCTCATTCATTCAGGAGCTCGGCCGTTTCTCTCGTCACTTTGAAAATACAATGGGAGCAGAGGGAAGATGTTTCCTTCTGAGTGGAAACATATTGTGACTCGGGTAAAATAGCCTCATTGTTGTGATCTGGACATTTCCAGATGTGTCCAATACGCAATTTCACTGCAGACTTTTTTTGCAAGACACACTTCACTCTTCACACAGGCCCGCTGCCATTACTCACCACTACAGTTTCACCCACGATAGTACCGAAACGAATGCTTGGGCCACTCAGGCTGCGTGAGTGTCATGTGTGGGCTGCATGTCTCAGTTGGTAGGTCATCCACACCAACTACATGTTGTACAGTGGGGCCACAGTGTAGTTTTCCCTTAGGGATGAACAAAGTAAATATTCTGACTTGGATTCTAAACATATGCTACAAGTACTCAGAGATACAACGTGCAGCATGTAGCTGGGTGAATGTACTGTAAAGCACTTTGAGAGGTCTTCAGAACTCGATGAAGCGCTGTAGACCATTTACCATTATGAGGCCACACATCTCTGGACCTGCTATTACAAGAAAGAGTAACTATAATACTTGATTTTAAACCATTTTCTGTGAACCAGGCATGGCGCAGGGACATATGGGCGGCACTAACATTGTCTTGAAGTGCTGCATGACTCATGCAGCACAACGCTGACTGAGGAGTGAGTGAACCACAGCCGGTGTGGATGAGCTAATCTGATAATGTTTACCGCTCTGAGACACCCACTCGTCCTGTGTGGCCCAGCCATGTTGTCACTGGCAACACAAACCTGCAAATGAACACCGTCGACCATATAGATGAAAACAAACAAAACATAATAAGATAGAACACGCACACGATCCCATGAGGCTTTGTGTTCAGTCGTGCCCAACTGTCTGTGGAACTCCCTCTCCGGTTGCTTCAATCTTCTTAAGTGGAGGAATGATATGATTCATGTTTGCCATGGATGGCTGGGGTTATAGATATATATATGTACAATATGAGCAAATACAAAAAGGCAATCTTTCCTGAAAAGAAAAAAAAAAGATCATCGTTTCAATCGTCTATAGTGGAACACCATTAAAGAAGCAGCCGGTATTCTTATACAGGCCTCCTTTTGTGCCGCACATTGTTTGACCTTTCTGCTGATTTAGCATGTCCTTGCAGACAGCGCACTCTCCTCCAAGACGGAGACATACATTTGTTCATGTGCTCTCCAAACCGTCCATTCAACGAGAAGAAATTACATTTTCCCGATTGTCTGAGAGCAAGATGATGAAAGTACGCGAGGGCATGAAGAGGATGTGCGGAGATCAGCTCAGAGAGCCGCCCGCAAACACGGCGTCAAAGTGCATCTCATTGAAATTACATTTTCATTCACACTCAGAGACTTTTGACCTTTGCGCTCTTTTGTTTCTTGGTGCTCCTTCCATGCTTTTCAAGGATTTCAATCCAGGCGGTCTCTTTGCCACATGCGTTGAGCTTAACATTTTCCCGGAAGCGTTGTATTAATTACAGCTTTAATTGGGCAACATACAAGTATACCAAGATAAAAATATCTTAAATGTTCACCATGTATCTGCAGGGACAGTATGTCCTCCCAGGAAAATTAGGCTGTAAACAAAGAAAAAGGCAACATTTAGATTAGAAAGGGAACATAATCCCCCCTTATTGGCTGCATCTGCGAGCGCTGAATCACCATTCCTGTTGGTGCTTGACACTTTGAACGAGTAAACGTCGAACCTTTGGGGATCGCTCTTCAATGGTTTGGGGAATTGCTTCATCTTTTCTGTCATTTCTCTTGCCTTCGTCTCGTTGCCCATTTTACCTGATTTTTCACTGTGTCGAAATGAAACCGCTGCGCTGTGATTAAACCACCATTTTGCAATTCACCATCCAAATGATTGGCTCGAAAGTGATTTGGGAACCATCCACAAAAAGTTAATGATGCAGATTCACGGGGATAAAAAAACCAAAAAAAAACAAGGGGATGTATTATCAAGCAAAAATCAGAGGCATCTCTCGGGAGGAGCAGAACCCACAAGGGTTTATTGGCGCGTCCACTGAAGACAAAGAGAGTGAAGTGCAGTCTAATGTCATGATAATTACCAGAGAACACTAAGACCAGGCTTCCTGTGCGGGGAAGAAGGAGAGGTGCTATTAATGGAATGGAATAAATGGCCTTGGTAGACATGGTGGGGGATCGGAGGCTGCCATGCACTCCGCTGCTCGGAGGAGTCTGACTGGTGTACACGTGTGATTGCCACACATAATTGCCGCATTTCAAGGTTGTAATTATATTTCTATAGCAGTAATTATACTATCCCACCTTTAGCAGGCACACTCAACTGCACCGATGCACGGCTCACCTACGGTGCACGCAGATGTGTTCACATTTGCATAAACCATTGATTGTGTTGTGTATAAAAGTGGATGGCATGTCTCTGATTCCTCCAACTATGCCGAAATGACAGCATGAGTCAGTCTCAGCTGTCAATCATTTCTTCATTTGTCACATCATATTTCCTTTGTTTATTAGAACAAACAATACATCAACAAATAGCACTTTGATAACAACTACCTCAAATGATGGGAAACAAAATATAGAAACATGTACCTCACATGTACTTTGATATGTTAGTGAAGCAGATGGTCATCGGGACGATTTGGCTGCACTTTTTGGTTGCTCTCATGTCGTCCATCTTTGTTTACAAAACACACACAAAGACAAATATGATAACCAAACTACACTTTCAAACACTCTATTTGCTTAAATGTGCATCGCATATAATGCAACATGCAACTTCACCCCCAGATGTCACACAATCCTTCACTCTGTTCCTTTTAATATCAGAAAAAGGAGCTAAGGATCATTTAGCATCACACCATTGCCCATAGTCCTCCCGCCCAAAGTGCTCCCAGCTACAAACGGCTATCTAATTGCAGGCATTTGTCTCTTGTGTGACAGTCCTGTTCATTTTAACTTTGACTGTCAGTCTGTTTCCTAATCAGCCTGCTTAATAACCTGAAGCACAATAGACTTGCTTTGGTCAAATGAGGTCAAACCTGCCCCACTCTCCTTGTGTGAAGCAGTGAATAAAGTTACCTCCATCGGTGGTTGGAACTCGCCTGCATCTTAAAGCTGAGTTCAGAGGTGGAATGATGTGCAGGATGAGAGATCAGTAGCTCCTTATGAATAAACCTGTCAATCAATCTCTGCCCTCCCTTTCCTTCCACCCCCCTCTCTCTCTCTCTTGCTCCCCCTTCATCCCTCTCTCGCTCTCCCTTTCTCCATCTCCGTTCACCTCAATTGCCTCGATCACCGATTTGATCCATGTTTGTCACTGTTGCCTCTCCCTGATTACTGCCTGTGTCACTCCTCCTTGCTCCCCTCTCTCATTGCTCCCATCTCCATCTGTCTCATCTTATCTCCCCCATCCCTTTTCTCCCTCAACTGCTCCCCTCTCTCTCTCTCTCTTTCTCTTTCTCTTTATCTTAACCCGTCTATCTCCTCCTCTGGCCCCTCTCTCATCAGACACCCACACAGAGAGAGTGATGCACAAACATCATCCCTCAAACCTCCTATGAGTACCTTGTTATCATCTTGTCCCCACAGCGCCTTTCTGTCTGGCTCCGTCTCAGCTTGGATTCCGTCACTAATGGGGCCGCATCATTTTCGACAGCTGCAATTCCTCAGCGCTGACAAACAGAGATGTGGTGCGGCTCAGAGAACACAGCTCAGAGGGATTGTAGACTAATGCCTCTGTCTGATTTACACATATACAAAGAACATTCAACAACATCGTTCTTCATTCCGCAAACACACGTGTAGAAGTGCCGCATTGGCCCATAAAGATGCACGTTTACGCAACCCCCTCGTCCATTTTGTCCTTTTGTAGGGTTACGTCTCGTCCCGTTGCCTCGTCTCGCTCCCTGAAATACGTTTTTTTAGCATTTAAAACGATGCCAGCCCCGATGTTGGCTTTATAAAACTCAGTGCCTGACATATTTATGAGCCGTGAGAATGCAGCAATAACAGACTTTTCCAGCATCATGTCGAAGGATCTGACACCTTAGAAGTTTGCATATGGCATCCTCAGATCTGCAGAAGAGACGCTGAGTCACACTTCATGAAAGCTTCAACAGTGACGTGTTGATTTCTTCGATCCCGCGACCGGCTAATTGTTTCTACTGGGTGTGACAGGGCAGCAACAAAGACTATAGCAACGTGTTTGCCAATCTGTTATTTCCTTTGATTGTGTTCCTTGTTTTTTTTTCGTGGCTGCTGCTTTCATCTTCCTCAAAAACGGGGGCGTGCTACAGCTGACCTACGGGTGAATCAGGACAAGCTGAAAAAACAATATCAGGGAATCAACCCAAGCAAATGAGCAGCTGTTATTAGACCTTTAAAAACAAAGCTGGAACATGTTTTCGAATCAGCCCCATTATGACAGTACACATATGTGTGTTTTTAAGGATACGTTTTCTTTTTGACAGTTTGTAAGAATCAGGTTTCCATGCTTTGTCAGAGTATATTTTGTTTAAACAAGGACACATCTCTTACATAACTTTACTTTGAATGTGATTCTTTGCCGGATTCACAAAAGACAAGATACAGAAACTGAAAAAAAAAAGTTCAATGGAATTACATTTTTGTCTGAATGGCCTTAAATTCCCCGTGAATTGTACCAAAGATTTGGTGAGAAATGAAATGAGCCACAAAGTCATTTTTTTGTGTCCAGAATTTCAACTTCACAAAAGGGCACCATATAAAATGTGACAAATTGGCTTCCTTCTGGCTTCCGTTTCTTACATATCCATGGCTGCACCGACCACAGACCCTGAGGGACCTCTGAGGACACTGGTGCAGCGGTTAAAACTGTCACTGGGTCTAAATCCGGATTTCATTTTGGTGGTTGTGTGTGGTGTTTGCGTGTTTGTCCTCCCACAGTTTGGCAGCTCTAAATGGCCTGTGGGTGTGAATGTTACCATGAGTCTCTGTGTGTATTTCTGGAGACACGTTTAGATTGTACTTCACCTTTGGCTCAGTATTTGCGAGGACTGGCTCCAGCTCTTGCCTGCAAGCCTCAGAATATATACTGTGGTAATAGCTGACAGATAGATTTCTGCTCGTTTCTGAAGTTATAATGAGACGACATCATAAGAGGATGATGTGTACATCACTAATAATCTCAAAATATCTACATCACTCGTTTGTCATAACAACAATTTGACAGACCTGGACTGCTGATGACACAGCTCTCTAGCTCATTGACATACTATGGCTCTTGTCCCTTCTTTTTGACGTAGGAGTTGCACTCTGTAATCATTAAAGGTCCAGTGTGTAAGTTTTAGATGTAAATATCTCCAATTCTGTGAGCGGAAGAGGATATACTCTTTATGATTGCATTATCACCTAAGTGTGTATATTGTTGTTCATTTCTCTAGCATGAGCCCTTATGTTTTAATTAGGGGTAGGTCCTGTCTATGGAGGTGGCCATGTTGCACCGCCATCTTTTTACCATAGCCCAAAATTACACTATTGAGCAGTAATGATCATTTAGGGCTATCAGAGGAAGTGTAAGGTGAGGGCTATTCAGCTGCAACATATAACTTCCCCATTGGATGTCACTGAATGCTGTACACTGTACTAAACTCTCCACGTGGACTTCAAATTGGCAACCCTTTTTAAACTTGACTTTATTGATTTGCTTTTTAAGCCGACTTTAAAGACAACTGTTGAATTACCCATCTCCCAACATGGTTTGACCAATCGAAGCAATTGAAGTAAAAACTTCAATGTCCCAGAGACATGCTGATCTGTGTTAAAAACCTGCTGGTATTAGAGCTGCTGCTGTTATGGTCTCCCAGTGCATTACCAGTGATGTAATACACAGATTATACTGCATTCGGCTCCAGTTGGTCTGTGCTCATTAGAGCGGACAACCTACAGGAGCCTGGTCATATACACACTGGCCTTTAAAGTGCGGTCAAAGAGCATGCTAAGTGCCTTGCAGACAAAGCTTTAAAGCTTCTATCAAAAAACCGTGGGTAAAGCTTAGGTAATACCTCAGAGATCAGCCTGCTTTTGTATTTTAGCATTTGGCCTCACTAACACAAAACCAATGGAGGCCCCCTCATGTGCAATCAAAGGGAAGATCAAATGTTCCATATGATGTGTTTTCGTGGACATCACACTGCGTTGTTCAGAGAGAGGACTCTCAGTAGACTCCGGTTTCGTCGAACGTGCAGTCGTGGCCTGTTTATTCCTCACTTATAGGATCTGTGGCTCACTGGTAATTTTATTTTAATCAGGATTCTGAGAAGGAAAGAAGAAAAAAAAAATGTATCTCTGCTGGAAAAAGAAAGTCTCTCTGAGCTTCTTGGAGCACGAACAGAGACGGAGCTTTGAATATTTCAATAAACAAGTAAATCTTAAATATTTCATGGGCAGAACGATTGATACGAACTGAAACTGCTTTATGAAACATTAAAGGCCCGGTGTCCATCCGAACTCTACACATTCACCGTCTCTCTCTCTCTCTCTCTCTCTCTCTCTCTCTCTCTCTCTCTCTCAGAGCTCAGCGTGTGCCATGGCCTCTTTAGCTGTATTTCCACCCCCCCCCCCTCTCTCTCCCTCCCTCTCTCTCTCTCTCTCTCTCTCTCTCTCTCTCTCTCTCTCTCTCTCAGAGCTCAGCGTGTGCCATGGCCTCTTTAGCTGTATTAAAGCTGGAGTACGGCAGAATATACATACAACACTGTCATGGCTGTTAGTGCACTCATTCATCATGTGAGGAGGGGAATTTGCTTAATAGGAATCTGTTTTCTCTCCCAGGCATTGTTCCTTTATCTCCCCAGGAAACTCCCCCCGTCTCTCTCCCTCTCTCTCTCTCAGTGCGTTGGATTTCAAAGTATGGAGAGAGAGGGGGAAAGCTCAGATATCCTAGAGTGTGAGAAGTGGCCAAGTAAAAAAGACTAACTTCTCTGCGGAGTTAAAGGGACATGACCACATCCCCGACTTTCCACTGAGATGCAGCCACTGCAAAAGTTTGGCTCGGTGAATATACTGCAGCGATGATTCACTCCGATAAAACCACTCCACTCTTTACTGGTGTAAAAATCCCAAACTTAATTACTATGAGTGGAAATGGAAATTACCTCTATTATGGAAAATATTACTGCATATTTGCCCCTCAGTCGTTTTGCTATCTAATTAAATTTGTTTCTGTCTTTGCCGTCTTGTCCCAAGTTGGATTCCGTGCAGAAAGTAATATGGCAGGAAAAGAGAACGTTTAACAATCACTGAAAATGATTTGTAGCAGTTACATTTTCCACAGGATTCTGATTCTCATGCCCACACAGACAAGTCACAAGTTCATTTTGGTGTCATCTGTCAATGGGAACAGGAAGAGTAATTTGCATGTCTGCATAATTTGATGAGTCATGTTGAACCCAAATCCACTCAACCATCCATCATCCATACGTCTTATACTTTAAAGGCACAGTATGTAGGACTGATGACTAGATCTATAGTGTGTAGCAGAGAGTGGCCCTCAGACGTCGTCAAAAGTAAATGAGTGTGTTTGTTCTTGGGCTCTATACAAACATGTTTGTTCTGTGGTGAGGACCTGCTCCCCATGTAAATATAAAGAGGCTGACTATGTGAATGAATACAACTGTTTATCAATTCAAGTGGCATAGACTCTTCAAAATATCTGATGAATTATTCAAATTTGATTCTACCCCATCTGTAGAAATGTTTAATTTGACCAATCTTGTACACTGGACCTTTGGGGGTCACCAGAGTATCAGGAGAATATTGGGTGAGAGACGGGGTTCTGCCTGGACAGGTCATTGACCAATAACAGGGCACTAACAACCATTCCGAGCCACACCAACAGCAAACATGAGGTGTCAGAAGAATGGACAAACCAAACTGGCTTCACCTTGTTTTTACAATCTAAAGACCATTCCATTCTCTTAAATGCTTGAAAGGAGTCGGGTGGAATTGCAAGTTCAGATGACTGCAACATCTAATGTCACCACAAGATGTCATTGAATTATAGACAGATCTAACTTTGCTAACTTAGTCACTGTGCCATAGATTTGAAGGCTATTGATTGTGACATTGATATCTGAAAACGTTGTTATGCTCCTTTAGATTTCAATACGTTGAAATGATCCATCAAAGACCGATTCAATCTCAATATTTATTTATGCTTCCACTTTGACGCAACAAAGGTTAGAATCCCTGTCTTATGATCGTCCATCAGACGTATCTCCAGCACTTGTAGAGCCGGTTGATCCTGAGGATGTCGATGGCGGACACGCGGTCTCTCTGGCCGATGGCGACGGTTGAATCAGGGATGGGGATGATGGTTTCCTTCCTTAACTTTCCAAAGGCCGTTCTGTAGATACAGATTACGGCAGTGAGGTAGTCCCCAGAAACATGAGTTATTGTAGTGCAGCATCTCTTGTTATCTCTTACCGTCCGTAGTGCATCACAGAGGAGTAGTCATACGGAGTGTTGAGATTGTTGGTGTCCATCTTTCGGAAGTTGAAGACGTAATCTGTGCCGGGAGGAAAAGTAATTAAAAATAGATGAGGAGAAAATGATCAGTGTTAATCAGCCAGGAAGTGGCTCGCTTACATTCGTTTACGTTGTCCCAGTTGATCTTGACCCATTGGTCGCGGTCGCTCCGCGTGTGCTCGTGGTAGAAGCCGAGCGCGTGCAGGATCTCGTGCTGGATGATGCCGCGTTGGACGCAGCCGAACCTCTGCAGCGACACCACCTGCTTGTCTCCCACGTAACCCAGCAGAGAGGAGCAGCTGATGGCAGACAGACAGATCATTAAAATGCCATTTGTGACTTGACATTTGATTAATACAGTAATGTGATTGGCATTGTCAGTGACCCCTGCGTGTGCGTGCTTGAATAATGAGTTTTCTGATGGTGTTTGGTTGGGAGCGGAGTTGTGGCTGTCACGCAGGCGTGTGAGGTTGACCGCGAGGGAGCACAGACACATGTTGGAGCAGCTTCAGTCACAGAAATGCATCCTGCCTTATTCATCAGTATGATCCAGTGAGAGGCGTGTTTTGACCCAAAATGCAAAGCGGTTCCAAATGGCACAACTCTAATTACTGTTGGACTCGTTATTCATGTCTATATGCTCGTTATGTGTCTCCTAGTGGCCATTTTATGTAATTCTAAATTCAATCTTTCTGTTTGTGTCTATTTGTGCAATTTTGCATATATATGTGGCCATCCGTGACTGTTGGGGCTATCTTACATCTTTTCTTAGCTGTGTATTTTTAGTCTCCTTGGCACAGATATTACAATACCAGACGCATATTAGAGAAAGCCTGTCTTTCCTAATGTTGTGGTGCAGGATTCAAATTAAATCTTACTATAGCAACATTATATTGGATTATATTTGGCTTTCAGATGCATAATATTGAAAGGCTGATAATGATCGGAAGCAAAAGTCACAATTAGGATTTTATATCTGAGCCCTGTGACTCCACGCTTGTTCAAGGGCCTCGTGACTGTTTGGGCTCCTAGGCCTGTTTCTCATGGCCGCTTCAGTCGTTCCTTCCCGTCACTGTGTGACACAGATACTGCTCGGTCTGGCCATGTAAGGCTGCAGCCCTGAATGTTTTATGAAGTGGATTTGTGCATATCTAATCTATGCTGTGTGTGCGCGCGTGTGTGTGTGTCTGTGTGTGTTTTAACCCATATGTCACATTAGACACGCATGGAAAGCCCTTGAAAATACTGTGATATAGACATTCTGACAGTCTGGATGCTCTGCATCACTCAAACAGCTGATCTACTTCTCACCACATTGTCACACACTCCTTCTCTAACCAGGAGCACAAGTGAGAGAGAGTTCATGAGAAAGTGGAAGAGAAGTCATTGGCATCTGGTGTCAGCTATAGCAAGCTAATTCACCGAGGCGAGACTTGAAGAAGCTTTTTCAAGAGGGAACTGAGGCTGAGGACGAGTGATCGCCTGTTGCTTCAGCAACAGATGAGTGAAGATGTGAGAACCAGCTCAGGTTGGTGCGGAGGATGAAAGGTTTTTAGCTAGTTGGCCTCACTCTGGGAGTTTGCGTGAGAATAACTATATAAATAATATAGATATGACTGGCTGAGGCTCATCTGTATGTGAGTGAAGAATTACAACAGTATTTATAAAGGATGGAGGTGAATGGGGTAATATGAAATATGATAATATGAAAAGAGCAAGAGCTCATCAGTAGCGGTGTCTCAAGCTCATTTCAAATTATGATGCATGTCAGTTCAGTGTATAGGATATAGTGACATCTAGTGTTAAGAATGCGTGTTGCAGCTGAATCGCCCTCACCTCACCCTACCCAACTATACACGTAGAGAACCTCTGATAGACTTCAGTGGTCATTGAAAGACATAGGGTGTTAAGTTTGTCCATTTAAGGCCACTGTAATCCATGGTTATTGAACATGGCAGCCTCCAATATGGGAGCCCACTCTATATCTAAATATGAGGGACTCATTCTATGGTAATGAGGGCAGGTTTGGACATTCAGGTGACTATAGAAATGTAAATATCATTTGAATGATTTTACATCACATTTCTGTCAATAGAAAATAAGTTCACCTCAATCTTACTGCACTGGACCTTTGAATAATAGAAAAAAAACAAAAAAAACATGTCCCCTTGCAATTTACTCAACCATTCACATGCTGGAGTTAATAATGACTGACTTACCCGTATTTTGGTTCAATACTCAGGTACGCTCTCTGGTTCCTGCGTGGGACGAATCGAATGCAGGTTTTCGACTCCAGCTCCGACAGCGCCTGCCGAATCTCTCTTTGCTCAGTGTTGTCTGAAGCCGGGGGTAAAAGTAGTCAATATTCAGTAGTATCATCTATTCAGCTCCGTGTCTCCTTGAATATTTCAAAACTCACCATATCGTTCGTTTAAAATGAAAGGGACCTCCACGTCGCCGCTTGAGGACTTTGGCCACAGACAGCTGTAGGTATTAGTGAAACACTTCATAGCGGTCCTGGTCTTTGGCATCAGCACATCACCCTCTAGCATGAATTGAGAAGAGCCTAGAGAAATTCAAAAAAGCCATTCGTGAGAAATTGTCTTGTTTGCAAAAACACGTGCGTCACTTTATTCAATATAGAAAATCCTGTGAGAGTCCAATGTTCCCTGGGTGTCCTTGTTCCGAGATCATTCAATACTGACCATTATTCATTCTCAGAATAGTTGTGGTCACGTCGTCCAGGTCGGTGTCTAATGGGGGAAAGAAGACAAAGACACGTGAGACATTATGGACGCGGCCATTTAGACAGTGTGCAGAGGTTCGGTCACGTACCGTCATCAGCGCCGTGCTCCTGTGGGGAAAAAAGCGTGGAAATAATAGATCATTTCACAGAATTAGAACTGAAAACACATTCTAGTCATACAGAGATGAGCAAGGTCTCATCCATGAAATACATTGCTCTATTGTAAGCCCATGATTCCTCACATGTCCATGTTGAGCGTTGCACAGGCCCAGCAGCAGCAGGAGCAGGAGGGAGATGGTGGTTGTAGCAGCCATGTTTCGGATGTGTTGAAGTCCAGTGGCCCGTGAGTTTAGATTGGGCCTGTTAAGGTGTGTCAGTGCACACAGATTAGCTCCGGGTTCACAGGGCTCCAACTTGGACACACAGCTGATGGGAGTGGCCCGCTCACCACAGCCCACTGTTTCCACGCAGGGATAATCTCATTCTGGGGGGGATTACAGTGACCACAGGCTCCTGTCAACTCACTTCGCATCAGATTTCAGACGAAGCTTGTTTTCCCGGCAGGGGGTCTGCACATGAGGTCTGGAAGTTTTAGACCAAAAATAGCAAGAGAAAAATGACTAGTTTCCAGGAAATGTTAAGCCAGCGTTATAGTGTTTACACTAAAACCCAGTGAAGCAGCAAATGATTACATTTTCCTTTTAATTTTCCACAACACGGGCATGGGTCAATTAAAGTCATGGCAATTCTGTTTTTAGTGTAACTGTAGGAATGAACACTAAGTCAAACTAAGCGGTAAGAAATGCCAAGCTTATATAACTAGAGTTATTTGGGCAATATTTTCTGCCTGGACCAAGTCCAGTGTCTGATCACTAATAAGTGCTGCAACACTGGCACCATCAACGCTTCTCTAACAAAAACCTGTTTTCCCATTAAACTTAATCGGCCACTGTGGCCTTTACAACCCTCCACATTCCCTGAGAGCTTTGCGCTTTAATCCACATTCTCACCGATTCCTCTGCACCTCCACATTCAATGTTTGGTTTCAAATGATAATCATGGATCCAGCTGTAAACGCCCAGATTGGTTACTGAGATGATCTCGGTGGTAAAACCCTGGGTCTTGGCCGTTAAGGACAAAAAGCCATGAATCCAGAATTGGGTTGTTTGAGAGGATGAGTATTCAGATTTATTGGACACCTGGCTCATAAATCTCGGGTGTCCACTGAGCTGTTTACAGGAAAAGAAAGATGGTGTCTGGCTTCACGGCGCCATAAACGCTTAGAGGATCCGATTTCATACGTCAAGGCCGCCGACTTCAAAACAGAGATTCCATCACAGCAACCTTTACATGATGTGCTCCTCTGCTCTACATCACTGCAATGTGGCAGTTGTAATGGGCAACGAAAATTGTACTCTGTGTGTGTGTGCACGTAAAATTGTCGGTCTGTGTCTCTCTTTTCTGTCTAGTAGTCTGTCTGTCTTTATTTGAATCTGTAAATGTGTCTTTACGAGTGTCTGTAAGAATATGTTTGTCCCTCCCTCTTGCAGTGAATGCCTTTTGTGTGTGTGTGTGTGCGTGTGTCTATGATTGTCTCTCTCTGTCGCCGACCTTGATTGTGTATGTGTCTGTTTGTGGGTATCTGTGTGTGTGTGTGTGAGTATTCCATGTGGGTGCACAGGTAATCTAATTTGTGTGTTACAGTCACAGGGCAGCTCCAGTAATGCTCAGTGATGTATGACGTGTCCATTTGGTTGAGTTGTATTGTTGATGCTGCTCCAACTGCAGGGGGAGACAGATCTTACTCAATTAGGGATCTAATCGACTACCATCAGCAATAGAGAAAGATTGTTTCTGTTTTCAAACATCTGTGCTCCAGAGAACGATCTCCTGTGTTAGAAAGAAAGCATTGTACCACAGTTTCACATGTAGTAGCTCCTGTAGTCATTTATTCATTCCTCTTTTTCCTGAAATCTGCTCGTGCTCATTGGACATAAACCTCTCAATCTTTTTCTTGCATTTCAACAATTCAAAGAAAAAACACATATACACTAAAAACGTCTCTTTCAATTTGCAGCAGCCATTCTGACTCAATAGCAGCTTTTTCATGAGTGAACACCCAAACGTGCACTGTGGCACCACACTGCCAGGTATTATTTCCCCAGTCACATTTTTATAGGGGAATGTGATGGGAAAGGCAGGAGTGAGGGACCGTTAAAAAATTGTATGATGATAATAATGTTTGACATTTTGTCGCCTATGGACCATAAAATTTGATCTTTTCAGCTGTAGCAAATAGAAAAAAAGAAAAAAAAGATAAAGACTGTATTCGGGGCAGGGAGGTAACATTATGGAAATTGACACGTCATATAGTTTAACATCAAAGATGGTGCCATTACCTGACTCATTAATCACTTAATGCAGAACATTAATTGGCTGCAATGTATTTTAATTGATCAAGACTCATTTCAGTTGTTGGTTCCTGCTGTTACACTGTCAATATTTTTTGTCATCTCATAGTATGCAAGACTGAAATGATTCAAAAATGTCATAAAGGGATAGTGTGCAGGATTTATTTATTTGTGTTTGTTGAGGCATCTGTCACAGTTAGCCCCTCCTCCCCGGCTGAACAACATCTGATTTGTGCACACTGTGGACTAAAAGCTACAACATTGAAAAGCTGCATTTGTTGAAGAAATGCTGATACCTTAACAAAGTAATTACTAGCAATAATAAATATAATAACCAGCTTATGCCCTGATATGGAACCCAGAAGTATATCATTAAAATTTTCCGTCCTTAATTCCAAAATGTTTGCTTCATCCTGTTTACGAAAACAATCAGTTTTATTTAGTTCAATTTACTGCTTGTTGATGTTTTTCAATCAGTGCAACCAAGCTAATACACTTGGATTGTGGCTTGTAGATTAAGTGATGGCACAAATAATCAAGCTTTTCACAAGATGTGACTGTATTATTATGAAGTCAGTTTGTAATTAATAGTTAGATGGGATGTAAAGTTGGAGATAGTGGAACTGATTGGAAGTTTTGGCACGTTCCTCACCAGCACCAAACAGCAGGGGTGGTGACCCCCCCCCCCCCCCCCCCCCCCCCCCCCCCCCCCCCCCCCCCCCCCCCGCTGGCACATCTCTATCCCTCTTACACTGTGTGGGTAGCCAAGGACAACAGTCAGTGAGCAATGTCAATTTACATAATGGACTATTAAACAATGTGCTTAACATTTCAAGCCTCCAAGCTTGGAAGGGGTTTGTGTCAGGGAGTCATGATAACCAGCTTGTAACTGAAACGCCTAACCTCGCTCTGCCTCCTCAGCCCCCGACCCTCCTACAGTCGGACGTCTGACCCCACTCACATGCCACACCGGTTCTTCCGACACTCGTCTTCAGCACTGTAACATAATCATCTTCTGTGACCTGCGTTGTATCCTCGGTGATCTGACTCATTACATGCCAGTTGTCTTCAAATAAGCCAAATATTCCACCTGTTGTTTTCCCACTAATTTGTGGTGTAGTCTTTTTATTACGATAAAGAAAATATTTGTTACATCTGCGACTCAGCCTTTAGAAGGTTTCTAAAAGTAGCTCTTCGCCTGTCTCCCCCTATCTTATTTCTCTCCGTCTGTTCTCCTCCGATGTCAATCTGAGAAAGTACACAACATTCATTCATTCTAACTGACATTCAGACAAACAGGAACAAATATATTGGATAGTAACAGCGTTTTAATTGCTGTAAATTACCCGACTTGTCGGAGCCGTGAGAATTCCAAATTAAATCATGTGTATCATTGTGGTAATGCAATTGATTAAGCCACAGTGTGGTTGCTCTGTCCGTTCTGGTGGTAATGCTTGTGTTTAATAGAGAAGATATCTGTATGAAGCTGATAGAAACATGATACTGTAGAAGTTGTTTGTGTTGAGGGTGAGACAATGGTTTAAGTAGGTAGGTTATTTTTACATGGCACAGTTTTCTGTCTATGAAAATCAAATGGGTGAGGTATCTAATATTATTTGACGCATGTGAAATAATGTTAATAAAAGGTCCCATTTCTCAAATTTATCTGTAATTATTAACATTTCTGTCACTACTCTTTTAATTTGGAAAGAATAACTCAAAATTATTTTTATTACTCAAGAATGAGCCCTTTCCCGATGCCGCCATGTTGCACCACCATGCATTTACAGTAGCCCAGAATGGACAGACTTGTTTGGCATGTATCCTGCATTGTACATTATTCGAAGTCAGAGATCATAGATCATAAACTTATCTTGTTTACAATCACAACATAACAGGTAGTGTCAGATCTTCTATCATACACCAACATGTTTGTGTCAGTATTGTAGTCTAAGTCTGATGTGTTCCATGTGATATATTCACTTGATTTCTAACTAAAACACATCACACATATTTAGATTTGGAGTCATGCATCGATGTTCTTTCAGTATCAGCTTGTTTTTAAAGATTTTCTCTTGATGCGTGCGTTGACTTCTAAAAACTGCTTTGAAAAACAAAATGTTTTTAATAGGATTTTTTTTCCGATATCAAATCTTCTCCTCAGTCATTGGTAATGTTAAAATCTATAAATATGGATTTGTTTTTCATTTCAAACATTAAACTGCTGGAATATGTCCACTGAGTCCATTTGAGGTTTCATGGATACGTTGCATCTTGGACTGTTAGTAATAGTATTGATATCACAGAAACATTATGTAAACACAAATGTTAAACTAGAATTAAAGATGATAGTAGAATTCCAGCCTTCTGGATCTTCAAGCACATATTTAACTTTATGTGGACACATTGTGTTATACTGCCTTTCTGGTGTCTGTTTACCGCTGCCACCCTCTAAAGGCTAATGGGTGGCGCCCATGACGTGTCCGGTGACCATTGTTTGCAAGAGGCTTCTTGTATCGCATTGCACAGTCGATGGGTCGTGTAACAAGCTTTTTTTTTTTTAAACAGCCTTCTGCTTGTCTTTATGATTCATTTTGGGATGCAGTGCTGCAGTGAGTGCAGCACTGTAGGAGAGCAGGCAGAGACACGGTATCAAAGGCAATCTTTGAATGAGGGATCAGCAGCTCTGCTCCCGTTATATCTTCAACCGCAACACGATAGCGTCGCTTTCCCAGTCAGAAGTTATTTCTGCTTTAAGTGCGACTAAAAGTAGTCTTTCACCTGAAGTCGTGTGGAGTCAGTCTTCTGATTCTCCTGTTTTAAAGAGTAACCAAGGTCATTCTGACTTTTTTTGGGTGGTATTTTTAAGACATTTGGTTGCAATCTTATAATTCCTTTTTTTCTATCTCTGAAATTCTCATTGCAGACCAACACAAATGATTAAAAATGACTTGCCTTCCAACTTAGCTTATTCTTCCTCATGTTAGCAATGGTCACACTGTATGTTGTTGCCCACTGTGGGATTAATTGAGTTTTCTGAGCCTCGCTCTGATGAGAGAGGTTTGATACATGTTTGACACGAACAGATGATTTCAAGTTTTCCATCAACCCACCTCCAATATGTCTGACTGTGAGAAGAATCTTGAAAAATCCTTGAGGTGACAGAGCTAACCACTCTAGCATTAGTATATTTTAATATTTTAATTTTTGTTTTCTTTTTTTTCCTTTTTTTCTTTTTGAATGACACAGCTTTTGTTCTTCTTCTGTTGTTCTCTTAATCTCCTGCTTTGCCTCCTTCTTTAAATGGCCCCAGCGAGCGTCTTTGAGCTAATGGACTTAAGTCTTTTCACCCAAATGTTGAAAACCCCCTAATGAAGCCTTAGCCACTGCTATTTTTCATCTTCATCATTTTTTACTGAGCCATATTTAATATCACATGGAGTAAGCACCCTTCAGTTAACAAGAGCCGGCGGGAAGCGGGAAAAAAATCTAATTCATTGAGTCTCAAAAACTCTCAAACCCATATTAATTTGCAGAGATCTGAAACAGTTAGTGATTTATCGTGTGTGTGGAGGAGGGGGGGGGGGGGGTAGAGTTTGTTTTGTTTTCTG